>JAODAL010021853.1:0-66076 GCA_025379985.1 Phyllomedusa bahiana
TTTTTCCGAAACGCATGGTATTTTTATATTGGACAAGCCTCTGTAGTCTAGGGCAGCGGTCCCCAACCTTTTTTCCCCTGGGGACCGGCTTAATGCACGCCAATTTTTCCACGGCCCGGTGGGGGCGTGGTTATTGGGGCAGGGTTATTGGGGGCGGAGTTATTAGGGGTTTAGAGGTGTAATATCACACACACAGAAAAAAACCCACAAAGTCTATGCTGTGTTATTTAGGGGTGTAGTATGGGGTAACCAGTATTTATAACTGCAGACTGTTATCAGCTCTGTGGGTCAGTATTAAACATGTAAATAATATACATATGTATCTGCTCTGTTATTTTATATATATATAACTAATATATATATATATAATATATATATATATATATATATATATATATATATATATACCCCCTGTAGTAATAATAATTATAGCCCCCCCTGTAGTGATGATAGCCCCCCTGTAGTGATGATAATAATGAGAGCCCCCTGTAGTGATGATAAATAATAGCCCCCCTGTAGTGATGATAAATAATGAGCCCCCCTGATGATGATAATAATGGCCCCCTGTAGGATAATAAATAGATGAGCCCCCCTGATAGTAATAATTAATAATGATAGCCCCTGTAGTAATAATTAATAGTGATAGCCCCCTGTAGTATTAATGATTGCCCCCCTGTAGTAATAATAGTGATAGCCCCCTGTAGTAATAATTAATAGTGATAGCCCCCCTGTAGTAATAATTAATAGTGATAGCCCCCTGTGCATCCAGCTAGTTAAATGAAAAAAAAAAATAAAAAAAAGAAGAAGACAAACACGGTATCACCATTCCGGTCCTGCGCCCATTAAGGATAGCCCAGCGTGCGACGAGACCGAGCGGCGCAGGGGGTGTGACGACACCTCTGCATCATCCCCCCTGCGTCGCTGCTCTGCAGCCGCGCAAAGCTGTTTTAACCCTGCGCGGCCGGATTACAGCGGCCGCGCAGAGCAGATGCCGACCGCCCGGACTAAGTCACCGGGCGGCCGGCATCATGTTAGCCCCGCGCCGCGGACCGGCAGGGGATGCGCTACGGCCCGGTGCCAGTCCGCGGACCGGCGTTTGGGGACCCCTGGTCTAGGGGACGTCACCTTAGCCTGCCAGTTAGTTTTTACGTGTTGGAGATCTGAGCGCTGCCGGCCGGAGCGCTTGGTTAATTTGAACACGAACGGTCCATTTCTTACTTGCCAGTGAAGTGGATCGCTGTGGATATAATACCATCGGATGTAGTTTATGGAAAGAGCTTTTAGGTACGTTGCAAGAGTTCTTGTAATTTTTGGTGCTTTTATGTGTATTTTATAATGACTTTTAGTTGTGCGATACGGAGTTTATTAGGGTAGAAGAGGTGATTGTGGACTAACCACTTGGATCAGGTGTTTACCATTGCTTCAATCAATAGTGATTGTTGAGCTATTCTATTTTCTAGATAATTAAATTTAGTGAAATACAGTACTTGCTAAATCTTTCCCCACAAAACTATATATCGGTGGCTTCAGCTCCTGCTCTATAACATGCTACTAGCAGATCAGATAAGTTCCCTTTAAAGATAACCAATGGGAATACCCATTTAACTAGCTTGTATATGTGTCCAATAATAATCTGACAATTCTCTTCTAAACCAGGTGGCCTTAGGGCAACAAGCACCCTATGACAGAATATCGAGGTGCGTTCACAAAGTGGATTCTGATGCTGAGAATTTCCGCGCTGCATCAGGGTCGGGCCTGTAAGCGCGGATTTCAGACATGGACTTAACTCTGATTTTCAGAGGCAGATTTTCAGCCTCTTCTATACTATAATGTGAGGATTCAGTGTGAAATCTGACTCTTGAATTGACGTCCATTCTTTTTCAGCACTGAAAACAAATTCTGCACAGTGGAAAATCAACGTAGTTTTAAACAGAACACTGATTTTCCATAGGGAATAATGGCGATCGGCTTGGATGCTGATTCTGAGGTGGATTCAGCACTGAATATGCCCCAGGCCCAAATCCATCATGTGAACGTACCCCATGACTTAGCCGTGTGAGTGATGACAAACGGTTGGCATAATGCCAATAATAGAAGTAATACTTACAGGGGTTTTCTCACCACACTGTTTTGCTGAGTCATGAGCAGCTTTCCACTCAGTCGTCTGAGGCTGTGGGTGGTTCTATAGCAGTAACTAGCATATTCAGCTTCTAGCTGAGCCATTAAGAAAAGAGCAGGAGATCTTTATCTTCAGTAAACACAAGACACATGTTCTGTGAGGACTGAATATAATGGCTTGTAAAGTGAAGCTAATCTTGTGAGAGATAATTTAGTTTTTCTCCACAGCCCAGTCCTGTCAGTCCACCCATGGGGTAGAAACAAGAGATGTCACACTCCTTGTCGTGATTATTGGTTTCTGGGTGCACATGAATGGATCACCAGTCCTGAACACACTTCTATTAGAAATTCACGGCATACTAACAAAGTTGCTTTAGTGTTTGAAGATTTAATTAAACAGATATAGTAGACATTTCTCCAGTATGATATGCATTGGGTATATCAAAGAAAATTGTGCATTACAGAAGAGAACGTTTTGGCTCAACCGAGCCTTCATCAGTCAAATGTCTGGATAGTGTATCTGGAGAAACTGGAATGTACACTTTTCTTTGATATACCCAATGCATATCATACTGGAGAAATGTCTACTATATTTGTTTACTTAAATCTTCAAACACTAAAGCAACTTTGTTAGTGTGCCATGAAATTCTCATAGAAGTCCATCCATGGGGTGACGCAAATCCCTTCCCTCTCTTCTGCTAGAGAATCGATAAGATTTATATTGTAAAATCGTAACTATAGAAACCTGTGTGCACTCAAAAGCAGATAAAATGTCTCTTATCTCGTGACTAAAGTAAAATCTATTGACCAATATATTAAAAAAAAAAAAAAAAAAAAAAAAGTATTCTTTTTACTGCCCCTTCATGTTGAAAGCTAATGCCTTATAGAATACCAAATGACTTAGTGTGCCAATCCATGGCATAACCAGTGTTCTGGGGATCGCAGTCATTTTGTTTGCCTTTATATTTAACACTCTTTATATTTGTAACAGATGCTGGACACAGAATATGGGGTCTATTATGTCTGCATATACCAGCCATGTGACGTCCTCGAAGCCGGCTAGCAGCTCACATGAAGACGACGACGATTTGTTGGATGCAAGGGACAGAGAAGATATCGCTCAGTTTCCATATGTTGAGTTTACAGGACGGGACAGTATTACCTGCCCATCTTGCCAGGGAACTTGATGCATTCCAACAGGTGAACCCCAAGCTTTGTTACATGTGGCCTTTAGTTGTTGTGTTGTAAAATTTTAGAGCTGAGTCTTTTACACCTTTTGATCACATATTTTCTCTCTAGCCATATACAATTTCTCACAAAAGTGAATACACCCGTCACTTTATTGTAAATATTGTATTATATCTTTTCATGGGACAACACTGAAGATATGACACTTTGATACAATGTAAAGTAGTCAGTGTGCAGCTTGTCATAAACAGAGTAAATTTGGTGTGTCCACAAATAACTCAACATCTACGCAGCCATCATGTCTAAACCCTGGCAAAAAAAGTGAGTACATCCCTAAGTGAAAATGGTGACAAATTGGTCCAAAGTGTCAATAATTGTATTTGGCCACCATTATTTTCAACACTGCCTTAACTCTCTTGGCAAGAAGGTTGACTGGAGCTTCACAGGTGGCAACCACGGAATCCTCTTCCACTCCCATATGACAATCACAGAGCTGTGGATGTTAGAGACCTTGCGCTCCTCCAACTTCAGTTTGAGGATGCCCCCAAGATGCTCAATAGGTTCAGGTCTGGAGACTTTACCCTCATTTTCTTTACAAGGCAGTGGTCATCTTGTGTTGTGTTTGGGGCCAATATCATGTTGGAATACTGCAATGTGGCCCAGTTTTCTTGAGGAAGGGGATCATGCTCTGCTTCAGTACCTGTTAGCATTCACAGTTCCTTCAGTGAATTATAGCTCCCCACTGCCTGTAGCACTTATACAGCCCTAAGCTCTGACACTCCCACTCTACCATCTTGACTGTTCTTTAGACACACTAGTCTTAGTAGCTCCTCACCTGGTTGCGAGCCATACATGCTTGACACCATCCTAACCAAAAAAAGTTTATCTGGGTCTCATCAGGTTCCAATAAACATGTCCTTTAGTCTGCTAGTCCTTCAAATCACAAGCATAAATAAACAAAATCCACTCTAAAATATAACTTTTTAATAATTATAGATAAAAAATAATAAATCCCTTACTAATATTCATATGACATCCAATCACCCAAACTGGGAAAGCTTATTAATCCACAATTAGGGCCACAAAATAGTTGAAAGTATTATCTAATAGAACCACCGTAACACATGGCACCTACATAAGTACCGTAATAGATGGTATATTCCCACCCTTTTTTATGGTCCTACCAGACAAGCGGGGACATCGCCCCAAAAAGGGCGGCCCCACCACTAGAAGGCTACCCCTATATCGCCCTCACACATAAATATCACGGTGGTCACAAAAACACTTAATGATCATGCCATATACATATATTACAAGAATAGATACTGATATATATAATATTTCTTACTGTCCTTGTATCAAGAGGACTAATCCCGACGCGTTTCTCCCTCCAGGTTGAGAGAGGGTTCCTCAGGGGATCACATTAAGTACCCAGACTCTCGGATATGGATATTTACACCAATAATAGGGGTATGAGCCATGTCAACCACCCAAATGACCTCAACTCACTCCTTATATACCTCCCATCAGTTAGATTACCTTTCCCACTTAAAAAGTGATGAACATCGCCCCCCGGAATATTAAATGTTCAATTACCTAAAATGGAATAATGCCAGATAACTTGCATGATCTGCTGCTGGCAAAAACACCGGCGCATAGCGCACGGTCCAATCGCGGCGCTTGAAAGAATAACGGCGCCCATCTATTACGTGGTCGGCGCCTGCGCCCTACAGGGCATTAGACCTCAGTCTCGCGTCAATGGAAATATGACGCCAGCGCATTGCGTATTAGAGCCACCGCGCCGGTAACTGGTAGAGCCCTGCGTGGCATAGATTAAAAGCGTCCGGACTACCTTCAGCATCTATGCCCCTATCCGGCGCCAGGTATACTAAAATAGTTACATCAATTTTAGTCACGGCGCCTTACATATGAAAATACCGGAGCCATTTGCACATTAATCAAGGCATAGAAGTGTCATATCCATACACGCTCAAAGAGAGTTAACGATGCACTAGTCCGTGATGTATACCTAAATTGGGATTTTAAAAAACACCAGGGGGGGTAGATGGAAGGAGGAAAATTAGGCCACCAGAAGGGGGGTCAGCAAAGTGACACCAGTTATGGATTGTAAATACAAAAATTAGATACAAGTAAAATCCTTAGATGTATGAATTAATCATTAAAAGGTGGTGGGCATTTATGCCCTAGTAACCCCATCATGACCAATAAGTCACTGAGTAGCACCAGCCTAACCAGAGAATATCATATTCGTTATATATTTATAACCATCTAAATAGATTTAAATGAAGCAACCAAAATAGAGAACCTCATTTAGACCGTCCGGGCACAGCGTTTTTAAACGATATGTCCATTCAGTCTCCTTACAGAGTAACCGTTTGTCAATGTCACCTTTTCTTGGTGTCATTTTAATCTTTTCAATGCACAGGAACAGAAGGCCCTCATAGTTCCCTTCATGTTCTTCCCAAATGTGTCGTGCCAGGGGGGTGTCCCGCTGATGCCGAATGTCTCCAATATGCTCCCTTATACGAGTCTTAAACTGCCTCAAGGTCTTAACGATGTAATGTTTCTGGCACTTACACAGGTAAACAACCCCTTTTGTCTGACAGTTCATAAAATCACGTATCACATATTTTTCCCAGTGGTCGTACTCTGGAACTCCTTGGTTTTAGCCACAAAAGGGCAAGCAACACACTTTCCACATTTAAAGGTACCAAGGGGCTTTCTCTCAAGCCACGTCTTTTCCTTCTGCAATGGTGTGTAATGACTATGCACAAGTCGGGCACAAATCTTATCGACCGGAGGGAGAAACGCGTCGGGTTAGTCCTATTGATACATAAGGGACAGTATGAATAGTATATATTTTAATTATATTATTTCATCTTATCGGACCGGAGAATACCCCAATATCTTCTCAGAATATCCCTCACTGCCTCATTCTGATCATCAAATGTACCAATGATTAGAAGTTGAGAATCTCCGACCATAGGTTCCTTTGAGTGAGTGACAAGTAATGCGGTTCTATCTGACGCTACCGCATTTTTAAATGCTGGTTTTAATACTGATAGGGGGTATCCTCTCTCCAAGAATCCATTCTTCAGGGCATCTGCTTGTGTATAAAACGCATTGACACTGGAGCAATTCCTCCTCACACGCAGGTACTGCCCTTTCGGTATTCCCTCCTTCAATTTTTGGGGATGGTAACTCTCCCAGCGAAGGAGGCTATTTGTGGCAGTCTTTTTACAGAAAATGGTAGTCTGTAAGGTCCCTGATGAGTAATTTTGACATCCAAGAACGCGATTTCGTGTTCATGAATCTCCTGGGTCAGCTTTAGACCAATATTGTTGTTATTCAAGGTCTCAATAAATAGACGAAATTCTGCCTTCGTGCCCTGCCACAGCACGAAGACATCGTCTATAAAACGTCCCCAGAAGAGTATCTTGGATGTGAGATGTTCTAATTCCTCCCCGAACACCAGGGTCCTCTCCCACCAGCCCAGGAATAAATTAGCATATGAGGGGGCGCAGGGATTCCCCATAGCCGTACCCCTGAGCTGGTGGTAGACCCTGGGTCCGAAGAAGAAAAAATTGTGGGTTAACGTAAATTCCAAGAGTTTCAGCACCAGTAGATTATGGTCCTGATGTTGTCTACCTCTTGTGCCCAAAAAGGACTCAACGGCCGCTAGACCCCAGTGGTGTGGTATGCTGCTGTACAGCGTCTCCACATCCAACGAGGCCAGCAGCACGTTTTTGTCCACAGTAATACCCTCCAATTTCTTCAACAAATCCGAAGTGTCACGGATGTATGACGGGAGAGAGACCACAAATTCTCTTAAAACTTTATCCAAATAAATCCCAACATTGTGAGTAAGCGAATTGACTCCAGAGACAATGGGTCGTCCCTTTAGCGGGGAGACTCCTTTATGTATTTTAGGGAGTGCATAAAATGTGGCTATTTAAGGATTTGAAGGCAGAAAAAATTTAGATTCGTTTCTAGAAAGGAGCATAGCATCTACACCCCCAATGATTATATTTTCCAATTCCTTTAGAAATTGACATGGAGAAGGACTTGGGAATCCTGGTGGACAGTAAACTTAATTGTAGCAGCCAGTGTCAGACAGCAGCTGCCAAGGCAAATAGGATCATGGGGTGCATTAGAAGGGGCAAAGAGGCACATGATGAGAACATTATTCTCCATTTTATACAAGTCATGGTTTAGAACATCACATGGGTATTTGTGTACTGTTTTGGGCATCCAGTGCTCAGGAAAGGGACATTTGTAGAGCTTGATCAGGTACATAGGCGGGCAACAAAAATCATAAAAGGACGGGGTGGACTACAGTACCCAGAAAGATTAGCAAGATTAGGGTTATTTAGTTTAGGAGGAAAGTTGGCTTTGGGGGGCGACGATATATAATATGTTTAAATTCATCATAAAGGTCAATTTAGAGATCTCTTCCAAAGTTTATTTATTTACAAGGTTCTGTATTAGAACAAGGGGGCATCATCTTCGTCTTGAGGAACGAATGTTTCTACTTAATACGTAGAAAGGGATTCTTTACTGTAAGTGCAGTGTGGACTGTGGGAACTCTTGCCAGTGGTACTTGGTTCATGGTGAATTCACAACTGAGTTCAAAAAGGGTTTGGAGCATTTCTGGTGCATAATAATATAACATGTTATAGTGTGTCTAGGATTATGGAGAGGGGGTCATGTATCCAGGGATTTTTCCGATTGCCCGATTGGAGTCGGGAATGGATTTTTTCCCTAAAATGAGGGACAATTGGCTTCTACCTATTGGGGTTTTTTGCCTTCCTCTGTCAACACCTTAGCCAACTGGCTGAATGGATATGGACGTCTCGTTCTTTTTTCGGGACCTCAAAAACTATGAAACTATGAAACCTTGCAGTTGGGTCCCAGATATTACTTCATAACTATGCTGATATTCACAAATATTTGGAACACATAGAGAAAATATTTTGTCATTGATCTAAGAGGACAAATATTACCCCCTTATCGGAGGGTTTGATGATAATTTTAGGGTATTGTTCAGAGTCAATAATGCCTCCATTTCTGTAGTTGTTAAATTTTTTTCGTCTCATTGATAACCTACTATGTTCACATGCCAATACTTCCAAATCTTTTTGTCACCAGTTTGAGGAAGATATCAATCTCCAGGTGTAGTTGGGGTGGAGGTTGGCGAGAGTACTTTTTAAATTTTAGTTCTGTATAGCCTTGTCTCATCCACTATTCCTTCTTTCTATATATTCTGTAAGGGTCCTCGGTCCTGGAAGGTTCATTCCCTTGAAAATATTTAATTCTTCACATGTTTTAAGATCTATTATTTCTCTTAAATTTCATCACATTTAAGCTTCTAAATGAACAGGTTGATGTCTTTACCCATGTGATATCTTTATATTTGTTGTAGTAGTGACGTATGAACTCCTTTAGACAGGATATTCTGCTTGTCCTCAGTCAGAGAATCTAGCAGAAAGGATTATTCACCCTGGTTTTCTTGTTTGCTTTCCACTGCCCCCCTCTTTGTTTTTCTATTGTTCTGTTCAGGGTGTAGGCGTTGGGACCTGCTACCTGATCTAAAAAAGGATTCGGTTGAAGTTGAGATGAGGATGAAAGTGAAATTTGAGGATGAGGCCAGGTTTAAATTTGAAGTGTTCTTGTCTTTACTCCTCCCTGTTGATAATTCGATACTTGTTGCCCCTTTTGGATATCTTCTACATGACCATGATAGTGTTTCTACCTCTAGGTCTACCACCTCTAGAGTGATTTTTTGGGTATATAAAATTCTGGGGTTCTTTATCTCTATTCTCCTGCGTCTGAATAGTGACAACCCTATTCTCACTCTCGGTTAAAAAGGAGAAGGCTTTCCCCTCCCTAAACTCTGCAAGATCTCGGGTGTATTGTTTGTGTTTGCGCTCTTTTATATTTTGTTGGTACCTCTCTATTGTAGTTTGTAGAGTAGCCTCCCTTCTTGAAAAATCGGGTTCTGTTTTATGTATCAGAATCCTATCTTTTAATGTTCCAAGATTGTTCGCTGTTCTTTCTAATGTTTGTTTTTCTTCTTCAAAAAGAAATCCCATTAAACGGCGCAATATTAGACTTAATGTAGTTCTCTAAACTGATTACCTCCCAAAATGATTTGATATTTTCTTTATATGCTCCTTGTAATTCTTTAAACAATGTCTTTAGGTCTGTCTTATCAGGTCCTTCTTCTATCCATCACAATCTTGAAAAGACCCTCAGGGTCTTCTCAAGCCATTTATCCGTATCGTTCTAGTCTACTCTCAAAAGCCTTCATTTAAAGAATCTCCACAGAAAACAGAAGAAGGATATACAGGTTTTCTACAATCAAATGAACCCAAATCACTGCATAAATAACAAAATCCACTCTAAAATATAACTTTTAATATTTATAGATAAAAAATTATATAACCTTACTAAATATTCATGACATCCTATCACCCAAATGGGAAAAAAATTATTAATCCACAATATGGCCACAAAATAGTGTGAAGGATTATCTAATGACCATCTCAAGATCAAAAGAAAAATTACTAAAACAATAATTCATTTAATGATATGCATTAAAAATAATTATCCTTTATATATTAAATATGGCTCTCACAATATAGCCCACGTATACAAATATGCAAACTGTATATGTATAAAGTACCCGGTTGTATATCAGTACTAAATACAAAGCACGGGGACAATGTATTGCTAATCAAGCAAAAAAGAAATTGTACCAAATACCTATTAGCAAGGGAGAAGTGACCCTATAAGAGGGAGGAAAATTTGTTCAATATGTGGTCAAAAACTCACGGTTCTGAATGACCTTGTCACAGTAGACTCCATTGCCCCATTGGACCAGTATTTACCTTATAATAGAAAAAGCACTATAGCTATCACTTTATAGTCCTATCCTGATAGAGCCTCGTCCCCGAAAAGGGCCTAGGACCCCACTCTCGAGGCGACTCACCCTAATAACTAAAAATTATACAGTAACATACATAAAAGAACCACAGACCATTAAGTCCCGACGCGTTTCCCCAAGATATGGTTCATCAGGGTGATAATAATTGATACATTCTTTGATGAGAGATGTTGATGGTCCAAGTGTTGGCATGTTGAGCCATAAAGTAAGTGCCAGACAGTATATCAATAATATAACCACACTTATTATCCAAATAAACTTACTCTGCCATTCCAAATGCACTTTAATCACCAATGATACAGGAGAAAAGTCTTTGCACGAGCTCAAATAGCAAAACAAAGACGCAACACCACATGTTCCGGCGCGCCTCCTCCCGTTTCTCGCCAACCGCACGTGACAAACCGGAAAGTGGCAAAAACGAAAGTAAATTCACTGCACGTGCGCCCATAATAGGAAACTAGACTGGCGAAACGAGTGTTGCAACGCGCACGCGCCACGGTCCCCGCACGCGCAATTAGCAATAACAGTGCACAGTCGCGCCCCATAGACATGGGTGCACTCGGGACGCCCCATACCTACAGATAATACGTTGGAAACAATAGCATAATGGTGTGCCCATGTAACAGGTGGCTTATCATTCAAGACTCAATATAGAGTACACAAGGTTACGTTAAATCATCCAATGGATATAAACTACCATTAGTTAAGGACTAAGTAAAATAAAGTGATGGGCTAGTAGACATAAAAAGGATTAAAATATTATTTCTCTGACTGTTTGATAATTAAGAGACTATACCCAACACTTGGTATGATATTCTCAACTGATTACCTATCAACAGAATCCAAAGAAAGGACCAAAAAAACAAAACAAATAAAAACTGAAATTATGAAAATAATTATAAAAACAGCCAAATTGCAGGTTTTAGTTAAGACCAATCTGGGGTCGTAGTATGTAATCTGAAAATCCACTCGGTTTCTTTTTAGCAGTCTTGTATTCCCAATCACCCCCTCGGGGTGATTTCCTCACGACCTCAATGATCGAAAATTTCTGGTGTGTTGGGAATCATGATTATGACATTCAATAAATGTCGAGTTTAGGGTGTATCTCTCTTATGCCTAATGTCCCTAGATGCTCACCTACTCGTTTCTAAATTGGGTATTAGTTTTCCATACATATCCTAACGGGCAAGTACAACTGATAAAATAAATGACTCCTTCACTCTTACAGTTGGAAAAATCTCGTCTTCAACAATGTACTATATGATTTAATATACAGTTGGAAAGTTCTTTGACTGCTCAATAAATGGACATGCCACACAGTTGTCCCACACCAAAAGGTACCTAGAGGTTGTCGAATCCAACCAGGTCCCTGTTTTTTAGGGGAGTATTTAAACTATGCACCAGTCTTTCCATCTAATGATCGTTCTTTCTGATTGTTATTCTGTGGTATATCAGGGAGGACATCTTTTAAATCCTGATCTGAACTCAAGATACCCCAGTATCTTAGAATTACTGTCTTCGCTAAATCGTGTGGCCCTGATCAAAGTTTGACTCGATCCGCATAGTTTGATTTTGGGGGGGAACCTTGCTGTGCGGTCAACCCATTGAGCAGTCTCGATCTATCACTTTCAAGTGCCCTTGACAAATGCCTCATCAATGACTTTGTTACGGGATAACCCCATACACAAACGTTCTTTTAAGGGTCCCTTGATTGGAACAAGTAGTCACCTTTTCCTGGAGCAGTTCTCGAACTCGGAGAAATTGCCCCTTTGGTTACACCTTTTTTATGGGTATAGGATGGTAAACTCTCCCACCAGAGGAGACTATTAGTCGCGGTTGGTTTCCGAAATGTTTTTGTATTGTAGATTGCCAGATTTTTCTTTATTGATTTTAGATCCAAAAATGGAAGGCACACGTCATCAATAGATGAAGTGAATTCATTTGCCAACATTATTAATATTGAGACTTCTCACTAGTCATCAAACGCCTCTGTCGTCCCATTCCACAAAAATTAGGATATCATCATTATACTACCCCATAAACAGGATATTATACGTATATGGGGTAGGTCATTGTCACTCTAAAACCACAATGTAGCTCCCACCAGCCCAGGAATAAATTTGCGTACGAGGGAGACACACGGGCTCCCCATAGACAGTACCCCTGAGCTGGTGGAAGAATTTACCATTAAAAATGAAAAAATTTGTGTTCAGGATCGATACGACAGCAGCTGTAGGACAAAGTTGATTATGCTCTCTAAGTTGTATAACCCTAATAGAGAGGAAATTTACTCTACAGCACGCACCACACAATCATGCGGGATGCTGCTTTGTGAGGCCTCTACATCAATGGAGGCGAGCTTTGTGTGTCCCTCAACTGTCAGTCGTCCAATCTTCTCAACTAATTCAGGAGTGTCCATGATGAATGACGGCAACGCATACACAATTTCTTTCAGGATGTTATCCAATATAAATGCTGAAAATTTGAGACAAGGAAATCCACACCCCTAGACGATTGGGCGTCCTTTTGAATGGAGTCATTACCCTTTGATCTTAGGTAGGCATAAAAACAAAGGGATAACGGCATGTTTAGGTATCGATACATTTACTTCATTAGTGAGATCAACACCTCTGTCAAGGGCCTGTATCAAATTTCTTCTAGCTACCTGGACTGAAGGAAGGTGTTAGGATCACATGTGAGAATTGAAGCATGGAGGCGATCTTCAAAATATCGCTACATATGCTATTATATTAGGAATGATCCAAACACTACTAATTTCCCGCCCTTATTTTATCTGATGGGATTACAGATTAATCTTTTCATCATTTTCCAGATCTCTAAGTGCCTTAAGTTGGGTATACGTAAGATATATGTTTAGATGTACCCTCATCTCAATTTCTCCGTCCTGATTGACAAGTTTTAAAAACATTGCAATCTCTGGACTTTGTATAGCTGGAGGCTTACGTTTTAATCTAGGTCTCAGCTGTGTATGTCCCTGTCTCCATGGTTCAGATAAACTCGCTAAAGTAATCTAATGTAGGCAAAATCACGAGTAAATCAACAACCCAACCTAATCACAGATAAATAACAAAATCCACTCTAAAATTATAATTTTAATATTTATTAGATAAAAAATATATATTAAATACTTACTAAATATTCATGGACAATTCCTATCACCAAACTGGGAAAAATTATTAATCCAACAATATAGCCACAAAATAGTGTTGAATGATTATCTAATGACCACCTTAACACTTGGCAAAACATAAGTACGTTATTGATTGGTTATTCTCACCTTTTTTTATTGTCCTACCAAACAAAGCGGGGACTTCACACCAAATAGGGCGGCCCACCACTAGTAGGTTACCTATTATCGCCCTTACAACATAAACAAATATCACCGTGGTCACTAAACACTTAATGATCATGCCTTATATACACAGATAGATAATGATATATTTAATAATATTTATTACTGTCCTTGTTATCAGAGGTACTTTACCAGACGCGTTTTACATCCGGGTGATGTGAGGGTTCCTCAGGGGATCACATAAGTCCAAGAACTCCCCGGATATGGAGTTTTACACCAGATATAAATAGGGTGATGAGGCCATTGTCACCTCCCAAATGACACTCAACTCACGCCATTATATACCTACCATCATGTTAGTTACCTCCCCACACTAAAAAGCGTTGAACATCGCCCCTAATTAAATGTGCCATTACCTTAAAAATGAATAAATGCCAAGATGATCTGCTTGATCGCGCTGGCACAAAGACGCACAGGCGCACATGCGCACTACCAGTCGCGGCGCTTAATGAATTGAACGGGCCCATCTTTTTCGATGGTCGGGCGCCTGCACACCTACAGGCATTAGACCCCAGTCATCGCGTCCATGGCAATATGACGCCAGCGCATGCGTATTAGAGCCACTGTACTCAGAATTCCCATTAACTTCGATGGGAGAGTTCTGACCATCTCTCCATTTAGAATAGAGAGGTTTCAGAGCTCATTCTTGAGATACTGTATGTGCAGGTCCCACGCCTGGGACCTGCACCTATCTGACATTGTTGGCATATACAAGTGGCACAACTCCTTTACGTTTGCAAAGTTTTATCTTAACAAACCCAAAGACTTTTGAAATAATGTCCTTTAGACAAATGAGACCAAAGTGGAGGTGTTTGGACACTATGAACAATGTCATATTTGGCTTTGACACCTGTTTCATGTTCTCTGTGTCTTCCAGCAGGGCAACAGTTAATCTGCCCTCAGCATTCACAGCTGCTGCCCATCTTAATTCCTATTTAGCCCTGCCACTTGATGCACTCAGGGCCTGAGTTAGTGTTGTGCTTTCTGGATTTTCTGCACAGTCTCTTTTGGCTTGAGCTGGCGTTTTATCTTTTCGGACTTCCTGGATTGCTAACCATTTGCCTGCCTTTTTTCCCTCCATTTCAGCCTGTCATTCTTGTACTGCTTTGCTATCTCTGTTTTTGATCCATTTCTGGCTGAATACCCTTGATTGTGTGTGTCTTGTTCTGTTTTGTGTGTCACTTTATTTAGGAAAGGACTGTTGACTAGTTGTTGATGACCGCTTAGGTTAGGCCGGCAAGTAGGCAGGGACAGATTTGGGAGGCCTAGTGCTAGGGCTCACTGTCTATCTCTGTCAAGGTTCCTTAGACCCTCACACCCTTTTACAGTCAAATGTGAGGTAATCAATCCAGAAGTTAAAGCTTGGCTGAAACAAGGTCATGCAACAGGACTATGTTCCCAGGCACACCAGCAAATCTACAACAAAAGGGCTAGAAAAGAAAAGAAGGTATTGCAGTCAAATCCCATCTACTGTGTGTTGTTAGTGCATTTACCTCAGCTTAAGACCTTCTACGGACCAGATTTTTTTTATTATGACCTGATAAATGAAACCATATAATTTGAAGAGTGTGTATGTTCCTTTTATAACGTTTCAAGTCATCGTTTACTAATGAGTGGTTATGCAATTGATAAATAAATTTCATACCTGTGGATATTTGTATATTTGTAAAATATTTGCTACATGATTTGAAAACATGGGTGTCAGTCCTTCAATGATGCCAACTAGGATAGAATTTGCACAGTTGTAGTTGAGTACTGGGAGCCGCGATCTTGATAACAGCTTAAATACATTTTGAAAAATTCTTATGCTATTAACATATGAATCATACACATGATAACCAAGTGATATATTTGGTAAAAGCTCAGAATTCATGTTTATTTCTTTTAATGCAAAAACAAATGCTAAAAAGTTGTAGTAGTCTTCTTTCAGCATGCTGAAATGGCAAATTATTTAGAAGATAAATAGTAATGTTAAAATAAGATAAACTTATTTCAGGAATCATTATCTTATTATTAGTTATCTACTCTTAGATATGAGTACAATTGTGTTTCAAAGGTTGCAAACCCTCCAAAATTTTCTTTATTTCTGCATAAATGTGATCTAAAGCTATATCAGATTTTCACACAAGTTCCAGAAGTAGATAAAGAGAACCGAATCAAGCAAATGAGTCAAATATTAGATATAGTTTTTTTTTATTTACTGAGGAAATTACTCAATGTGATATGTCAACAAATAGCCAAAGTATTTGATCTTTTGTTTCCAGTACCTGGTAAAACACTCTGGTGCATGAATAACTGCATCAAAGTATTTCTATAAATTGCTGATCAGTCATGCACCTTGGCATGGCACACTTTGCTCATCTCTGCCTAAAATAGATAAAACTCTGTTCTTCCCATGAACTGCTGCTTCGGATCTTTGCACAATATTTCTATTGGATTGAGGTCAGGACTTTGACTTGGATATTCTAAAAGTTTAACTTTATTCTGCTTTAACCACTTTGGTAGAACAACTTGTTTGGTTAGGTTCATTATCTTCATTGTTCCCTTGAGATTCAGCTCAAGGACAGATGTTTTTCCTTTACAATTTGCTTTGTATAATTTAGAATTCATTGTTCTATCAATTATGGCTATCTATCCTGGCCAGCTGCAAAAAAACAGGCTCAGCCGATGATACTACCACCACTGTGGTAGAACTTGTGTGTAAATCTGATGTAGCTTTTGGTCAAATTTAATGCTGAATATAGAAAAGACTAAGGTCTCATATGCATGGCAGAGGTTTGTGTACAGATTCTGTATAAAGATACATTGTGTCCCTGCAGCTTTGTATTGCAAGCTGTATATGGTCCATCTGTATGGTACTATGTTGCAAAAATAATCTTTCCTAAAAGTGATGCTATAAAGAAGCAATACTCAGTATGCAATGGAGCTTGACATGTCTTCTGTTGGACTGATACCAAATCCAACTGAAATAAGTTTTTTTTTTCTATATGAAGTAGGAGGCATATGGTGAAGCTGTAGAGCCTCATAGAAGTCTATGATAGGTTGCATACATAGAAAATAGATACAATAAAGAAACAAAGGAATTAAATTTTGCTTTTTACTTAAAAAATAATATTTAAAGTAGTAGCATTAATATAAATAGGTATTCAATACATAGATCAATAACAAAAAGTAGACAAGGTGACAATTAAAGACCAGAAATGGAGCAATGAGCAAACATTTGCTTATCTGATTCACTATTGTAGTATATATATTTTTATTTATTTTTCTCTATCAACATAATGTTTAATAACTTGACATAAGAACAAATCACAGACGAAAATATAATCAAAAAGGGTTAACAACCATTAAACAAATCACAGAAGGCAAAAACTAACTCAGGTATATTTATCTCATATACCCACTGGTATTGACTGCAAGTCCAACATCTATGGACGGTTTCTGATGATTCCCCTGATGAACCCTCATGGATTGAGGAGGGTGAAACGCGTCAGGTATGGGAGCTGAATGCATCATGCAGAAGCACAGTAAGATTTTTGTGATATCTACCTAGTGTCATTATTTAATGCATGTAGGAACTATATTGAGTTTTCCTCAATTATCAGCAATATCAATTTAATATCTGTGCATGTGTGTATTTTGTTATGTCCAGTGGTATATGTAGGTATTTACAGCCTCTTAGGGTGCAGGGACACAATTTGTGTATATATTTATCTGTTATAGTGTAGTGGTACAATAGGGTGAGCCAACGAAAGGCGGGGCCGCCCTTTTTGGGGCGATTTCTCCGCCTACTGGTTAGGATGCATAGCAATAGGATGCATAGAAAGCATAGGTATCTGTAGCTTTGTATCTATCCTCGCCTCTGAGCGATTTGACACCGTCTTTTGGCCTCTAGCACCTTATTTGGCTGTTTAATTTTGATATTGAGTATTGTCTTAGGAGATATCTAATGAAGGTTGCATTTTAGATTTAGGGTTAGTTTTTGCCTTCTGTGATTTGTTTAACTTGACATAAGACAATCTCTAGGACTTATATTTAATAATTATTTAATTTTAAGATGAAAATTTTGGCATTCCCACAACACATGGCATAAATGTCTGATAGATGGAACCCCCACCTCTGGGACCAGAATTCAGCATCCAGATAAAGAATTAATAGAGAAGTTCCCTTAATTTAGATGTATAAATTAGTGGTGCATTGCCAACCTTTCCACATCGATAGACAATATTATCCTCAAAACTGTGCAGCCATTAAAATGTTCATCGGTGTGTGGTTTACTGGAAAAACTGTAGATTACCTCCAAAATTTTTCCTACAAGAGCCCATAAGCAATCTACTTGAAAACTGCACCACCGTAGTTGGATGTGCTAGCAGCCAGTCACTCCATGGAATGTCATCCTAACAGAAAGTTACCAGCATCCCCTGCTGCAGGCTTGGACTAGCCCACAGGGAATAGAGGAAACACCCGTGTGGCCCCTGAGTATGACAGACCTGGAGTTGTCTTCTAACTGCATGTACATCCTCAGAAGAGGCAAAAAGCAGATAAAGAGCGACAAAAAGCAAGAGACAGAGTAAGGAGGCATGTACTTTCATTTACAGTAGCTGTAGGGTGGGCCCCTAAAATAAACTCCACATGGTGGACCCAGAAACAGCTCAACTGATGGGCCCTAGGCATCCCAGTCCGACACTGCCCCACTTATTAATTTGAAAAAAAACAAAACCCTGCAGTGGCTGAGACACAGCTATGGGTCTGAGAGCAGTAAGCAATGAAAACTGAGCTCTAATTGATTGCTAGGGAGAACAAAGATAGTCCTACTGTTAGACAGTTTTGCTAAATGAGGCCCAATTTGTGTGCCATGAGAAAAATTCTTATTAAAAATCATCTGTAATAAAACTCCTGCCCACCGGAACAAAAATATAGAGGAAATTCCACAGCATAAAGTATCTGTAGGTAGATCAGCAGTGACAAATCAGCAGTGATTTCTTACAATCTCATCCACAGTCCTGCTACTTTAATACAATGTGGATTTTCCATACACGAACCTGCTGCAGAAAATTTGCAGTGAATGCATCCTGATACAGGCTCTATTGCCAAGGAGATACTAAAAGGGTCTAAAAAACTTTAAAGGGTTTGTCCAGTTTTTTTCTTTATTGTCCCTAGACAACTGCTGCCCTTTATTAATTTTTCAATTCCTCTTACCTCTCTTCTCAACTTCATTCCATCCTCACTCTCTTACGGTCTCCTGTTTACTTCATGCTTCTTCCAAACAGTGATTATGCAGCTGCTGATTGCACATCATCTGCCATTGCCTGATGTCTCCACTCAAAGCACTTATTTAGGAACGGTGACATCAGCCAATGGCACCTGACTGATGGTACCAATCAGCAGCAGCAGCGTTGATGTCACCATTTTGCAGAAGCAAGAAGTAAACAGGAGACTTGTGGAGAGTGAGGGTGGCAGTGGGGCTCCATGGAGAGGTGAGTGTAAACCTTTTTTATTTAAAAGGGCAGCAATATTCTAAAAAAATAAATAAAATAAAATAGACAACCCTTTCAATAACTTGGAAAGGTGTGAGCACAATGGATAACCTAGCCATTATGGAGCTCCATCAAGTTACAATGGTCTCAAGATACAATATTTTTTAACATACAAAATCCCAGCCACTGATCCAACCAATTGTCATGAAGAATTTACTTTTAAAACCCCTGTATTAGTCCAATGCATGCAGTGATTGGCAGTCTAACAGAACCTCTCTACGCTACAGTGCAATACTACATGTCCTGTACTGCTCTTACATGTATTAGTGAGGTGCAAGCAGTGATTGGCAGTCTAGCAGCACCTCTCCACAGTGCTGTACTACATGTCCTGTACTGCTGTTACATGTATTAGTGAGGTGCATGCAGTTATTGGCAGTCTAGCAGCACCTCTCTACAGTACAGTGTGGTACTACATGTCCTGTACTGATCTTACATGTACTAGTGAGGTGCATATAGTGATTGGCGGTCTAATGGCGCCTCTCTACAGTACAGTGCGGTATGACATGTTAGGTACTGCTCTTTATATGATGTCAGAAGGAGCGACTCCTTTGGGCTCCAGGTTAGGACCCCATCTTCTTTTTTCTGGTACATTGTGTATAAAGTATATGACCCATAAAAGCTCCTATCCTCATTATAGAAGGGCTTAATCTGGATTTGTTATCTCATTTATTTTCTTTAATCTTCATCTTCCATTATGTTGGTCACATTTTGGGACCTCAGAACCAATTACCAATTTCCCATAGACTTATGGCTTAAACATACAGTGGTTACCCTGAACCCAATTAATATTGTATGTTGAGGGGCTACTGTACTTACAGACCTGTCAATGACTTTCCATAGACGATTATTCTTAGTAAATAACCATTAATGATATGAGGAAATCACTTACCTTAGCTTGCATACTTGCCGATAAGGAGGAATTGTAAAGTTAAGTGCCTCATTTAAATAAAAAATATGCATATCAAAAATCCCACCAACAAGCAGATCTCCCATTGTAGAAATTGTTCTTTGAGGATATGGTATTCCAAGTCGGCACGAGGGCAGGGAAATTTCACACGCTCCGTGACAAATCATCAACAGAATCAGAATGTACCTCACAAAGGAATCCTGGTAACATTGCCTTCTACGTGTCCAGCATATACCAGTCATCTACACACATATGATACATAATAAACACAATGATCTACAAGATGCACATAGTACAATATAATTGAAGCATGAAAATAATGGAGAGGACAAACCTGGAGAAATGAGAAATCTCGGGTTATCCAAAGACTTCTTACCAGCATTTTGTCAATTGTTCCTTCTGTGCTTTCTGAAATTGCAGTTGGCAACCGTTTGCTGACTGATGCCAGGTTGTGGTTTCAGATGACATCGGCTGCTGATGGCAGATGTAACTGTTTTTATACTGCAGCCTTCACAGTATTTCCAGTGTGTGGCTAGATATGGAATTAAATATATTTTGAAAATGAACTAAGAAGTGTGTATTATATAATCAGTTGTCTGCTCATGTGCTCCACAGGGGTAATGTCTATTTTCATGAAAGTGTTTAAAGCACCTTACATTTATATTGTATAGAAAAGATGGCTTCTTTATTATTTACTAATGATTGTTGAGAAAGCTAATATACTTTATTTTAGTTTATTTACTTTTTCCTACTGTAGGATTACAGTGTTTCACCCTTCTATGTATAAAATTGCCCTTTAATAACCTATTTCTGTTTGGAGCTCTGTTTTCTGGTTTAGAACTCCAAAACCCTGCATAGTCTTACGGTTATTTCATGAAGTGACATCATCCAAAGCCTGTTTCATATCCACATTGGAGGTAATGTTCAGAGCCTTCAACGCACATTCTGTCAGAAATGATGGAAAAAATTACACAGCATGCATCCGAACTGAACCACTGACATAAATGTGAACCAAGCCTTACAACTACCATTAGAGAGCGTTTCATAGGTTTTATACATATTGATTTGCAGATCTCCAAAGCTTCTCCTGGTGTTAACTGCAGGTGGCACAGATTTTAAAGGGGCAGTTCTTTTTCAGTAGTTTGATTGCAGGAAGCTCAATAGTTCTGTGCTTATCCACAAACAGGAAACAGCTCTGAGTCAAGCCCAGGAGATCAGGTGACCCAGGAATGTGGCGTTTTCATGGTCATGCCTCCCAAATATTTCAACATGAGAGAGGAATTAGGGAGCATGTACTGATACTGATGTTGGAAGGAAGAGAGGTAGACGATGTACAGCAAAAGATTCTGAAGCTTGTAGTTTTACGGAACAAATGGAAAATGTTTTCAAAGAGGAAATATTGTGGCTCAGCTGCAGACTGTATACAGGAAAAGCTTAGAGAACAGCACCAAGAGTTAAATGAAGACTCGGAAAAACAATTTGAGGATTTTTTTTATTTTACTTATTTTTCTTAGAAATAATAAAATAACACCATCTTTGCTTGTGATTATGTAAAATTTGTTGTATTGAAAGCCATCTAAAAAATTATTCACTGAGGATGAACTGATTCTTGTATAAAACCTTCAACAAAGAATAATCTCAATTGTCTGTATTGCTTCCAAGCATTTTTTGGCCAATTAAGCACAAGTCTCTCAAGCATCCTGGGTTCATCTCCTTGGATTCTATACCCCTGGCACGACAGTAGAAATCTATCTGACAATGCTACTACCCAGCTTCAGATCTAATTACATGTGGAGAAAGACTCCTTTTACATGGGCCAATATTGCTCAAGTATCGATTTATTGTAAGTTGACTGGTGCTCCTTGAAAGGAGTCTCCACACTGCAATTGTCAGGCAATTAATGGCCACCTGAACGATCGTTCACAGTTTGAAACCATTCACTGTATATATAGTATATAAATCACTTTGGAAGATCTAAACCCAAAAACTTTACAGGGGTTGTGCATTCTTTAAAAATATGTTTTAGGCTATTTTTTAGGCTTACCTCTCGCCTCACCTTGGATCCAGCACTAACCCATTTGCACCTTCTGCTTCTTCTGAATGAGGACATTGATTGACTGCAGCACCCACCTATCACTGCCTGACTTCACCATTTGGACAGCTCACTTTGATTACCTATTAACAATCTCATCTTACTTTTGCTGACAGACAGTAAGGCTGAGAAGTGGGGAATTACCTCTACCTTTCCCCTTTAAAATTGTGCTGTGGGTGCTCTCCTTTCTCTTTGTACTGATACACAGTCTGGGTTATTCACCGTTTCTCCTGCAGAATTCAATGTGTTCTCTTTTCTATATACATACTGATAAGATATAATTTTTATGATCTGCTCTGTCTGAAGATTTAAGTGCAAACAACAATAAAAATAATTTTATGGAACAGTGTACTTTTAATTATTTTTTGAATAAGAGTTGTCAATCATTTTCATCTGCTTTCAAATAATTAACATCTCTACAATCTGAACTGCAATCACAAATTACTAAAAACGATGGTCGATCTCTTCTAGCGGTGAAGCACAAAATAGGAGTATGCAGCTTCTCTGCCTTTTTATAAGCTCGTTCAAAACAGGAGGAATAGAGACAGGCTGTACATGCAAAGGATGTCCTTGTAAGACAGACATGGGTGAGAGAATGCTTAAGCTATGAATGAAAAATAGAATTACAGTTTCCTCTACCCTGTTCACATGTGGCTTTGGATAGATCTGGGTTGTGACAATAGTCAGAAGTTGGATCTTTACAAAGCACTACAACCCCATAACAATAAAGCAGAAATTTACTTGTGCAACGGCAAGCAGTGTTTGATGGGGGAGCCTCTGCTATTCTACAACCAAATAAACCAATTCGACAGTCGCAACGGTGTATATAACCTTGACAGTTCCCACCACCTTGAAGACAACTTCCAAGGCCTGTATCCGGATACACGCAAGCATCAGATTCAGGTTGTCTGCAAGATGCTGGTACACCCACACATGCAAAATACAGGTCAATACATTTGCAGGCTCTGTAGGTTTTAGCTGCTTCTGTTATCACACATCCTTTGCCTTCACGTGAACAGCTGCAACCATGACTCTGCAAAACACCTGGAACCCAATGGAAAAAAACTAATTATTTATATTTTAATTATGTGATCAAAAACATAGTTGCAATTTCCCAGAATCAGTAACTGTCTGATCTATTGTTTTTTTTAGTATTGCGGCTTGACCTCATTCACATGAAAGAGGCTAAACTGCAGTAGCAGGTACAGCCCTTGCATGAGAGTGGCGCTGTTTCTTGAAAATTGGAGCCTCATTTTTATCTTTTGGAATAGTCATCTATAAAACATGTCAGGAAATTATTTAGGCTAGATTTACAAATGCTTGGAAATCTAGTTCCAATAATTCCACAAGTTTCTTCTGAAGAGTGCTTATCTTCAAAATGGTCCTTTTCCATTTTTGTACAAACCATGTTAGAATAATGTTATAAATATATTCTGAAATACAAGATGTAATCCTCCTGAATGTAGTCACGGTGTCTTAATCAAAATGGCTGCTCATTCATTTTCTTTAGTATTTAAAATCTACCAGTTTGATCTACAAGCTGACAGATGATTGGTCTCTCATGTACCCTCACCTCTGTGCAGCAGTGGATGTGATTGGTCAAAGATACTCAAAAATTAACAGTGGTAGCACCCTCAAGCAAGTTGTAGGCTGTGTTACAGACTAAGGAGGGTGGGAACTTGTGGCGGTCTGCCCCATTCACTTTCACTGGAGTTCTGAATATTGTTGAGTGAATGTACTGAACTATATATAGTACTCTCATAGAAGTGAATGAGGCGGATGGCCACAAACACTACCCTCCTCATTCTGTAACACGGTCAACACATAGCTGGCCGTGAGCCAACTTGTTATTGAATGGTCCTACAGGGGAATACCCCTTTAACCTCCTGAACAATACCTTATTAAAGGGGTTTTCTAACCATTCAGCTTTGTAGAGCCACAAGCATCTTTAGACTCATACTTCCTGGTCAGAATGTGGATGGGTCTATACCAATGAAAAAGGGATTATCTTTATTTACCCCACTACATTATCTGGTATATATTTCCTAAGTTTACAAAGCTTTTGGAATATTCTTAGTAACTATTTGTGGCATCTACAAAAAACAGCTACTAAATGTCACAAATTAGTTTGTCATTTTGATGGTCAACTTACCAACATTGGCAAAGATTAAGATGAGGAACATCTGCCTCATTATTTTTCTGAATGTGATGTACTTCAGGAACTAAGGAAATCAAAGAGTAAGAGACAATTTAGTGTTTTATGTATTTATATAAAGGGTACTTAAACAGGGGTCCATGGACCTCTTAGGCAACCGTGGGAATATTTAAGCTTTTCCATGAGCTTGAATTAAAATAACAAACGTATTATATTTCCTTTCTTTGACCTAACTGAAATTTAGTGTTTCATTCAACTAATAACTTAGGTAATATTCATTTCACATAAAATTTCAGTGGTTGTGATTCTCAAAAAATCGCTTAAGCTTTATGGGAATCCGTATCCTGGAACCTCAGCTTTTCTGACAGCTCAGGTTAAAGCTGTCCATAGAAGTCTATGGAGAGGGGAGCAGCAGGAAGTGAAAATAATGACTGTCACACACAAGCAGCAGCATAAAGGGCATCAAACAGCAGTAAGGAGCAGTGTAGCTATGAGTCTAGTACTGAAATGAGATAGGACACTCACTATAGAACCAGCATCATCTCTGTTTGTGTATCTGCCTCTCCTCCTGCTCTCCTCTCAATAACTTGAGCTCTGTGTGAAGCTGGATCCAGTCTCCTCTACAAGACAGGTTCTGTTAGTAGGTTATGGCTGAGTGATCAGATAGAGAAAGCTTGTGGGAGGAAAACCACAACATTTTTCTCTAATCTGATCTATTACAAAATGTCTCATTTTTGAGTGCACTGTTGATTCATGGAAAGTTGTGGTATAATTAGTGGTACACTTTAATGGGTTGAACAATTATAATATCTTTAAAATATCTTAACTTGTGTAAGAAATCATGCAATTTTCTAATATACATATACTAAAAATTCTGCTCCTGTACCTCTTTTACTACTTGTAATCCTTTTGAACGTAATTATTTTTTAAAGGTAATTTATAAACTCTTTTGCAGACCCCGATTTCCTGTACCAAGTCCAACCTCTTACAAAATGTCATTATAATAAACACTTTTGCTCCTTTACTTCCAAGAAGGAAGAAGACAATCTTGTGAGTGCAGCCTATTGTTTAACTACACTATAAGTCAATATCTTACCCTTCAATGACCTTTGCAACATGATAGGGATATTGGCCAACCAGACATCCATCTGACATCATAGATATCTATTTCAGGGTCCTCACAAACTCCAGTTCCGAAGTTTGTGTGATGTGTGAGTGTAACAGGGGAAACCAATACAACTGCTTGGTCTATCTAAAATAATTTAAATTCACCAACTTATATCATACACTCCCTATTTATTACTGAATTATGTCACCAATAGGGTTTCTTTCAAGGGCTAACATTTTTACAGAAAGCAGTAAGTTTCTCTTTTGTTTATTCCCACATAATAACAAGTTATGTAAATTAAATGCTGTTTCCCAATTTGTCTTTACAGGTCACATTTTATATACTAAGCTTAATATATTAATTAACTTAAAACTAGTGTTGAGCGATTTTTATCGACATTTGTGGGTGATGCAGGTTTAAGGGTCATGCTGTGGTACAAGACAGGGATAGTGAATGGTGTGTGTTTTTTTTTTCTGTGGCTTTTATAACCTAAGTGTTGTTGCCTAAAGATGTAGCACGTATCCATTTGACTGTTGTGGATGTTAATTCCAGCTTCTCCAGCCCTGTTTGGGTGTAAGAATGAAGGTGTTGTTGCTCTCCCATAGACTCTAATGGTCATCGCTCATAATCGACTGCTCACTATCGAAAAACCTTATCGATGGTGGCCGACTATCGACTATCGCCCGATGTCGATAGCCAATGTAATCGCTCAACACTACTTAAAACACAAGAAAAAACTTATTAAATGTTATTTAATATGATCAAAAGGTCAAAATCATTACATAATACAAACAAACGACATCTAGCAAACAAACAGATAACAAATGACATATAGCAATATGAATCAAAACATTTATTAAAAGTGAAAGAAAATAAACCAAAAACCTAATAAAATTTTTCGTATAGGATCCAGCACCTGGAAAAGCAGAAACCAGGACAAATATTCAATTTAATTAATCCTTAAAATATGACCAACACTAAAAGTTTTTCATACATTTTAAACCCTTGTCTTTCTCTTTTCTCTGTTGTCAAGAAGAGGTTCGCTTCTATGCATTTGAAGATTTTTTTTCATGATGCCGTGTTCACAATACAATGCTCCTTCAATATACAATATTAATTGGTTTCGGGATGACTGTTGTATATTGAAACTATTGTATGTGGAGACCAAAACTATATTGAAAACTGGTATTTGGTTCTGAAGCCCAAACATGTCCCCAAACATAATGCAAATTAAAGGTTAAGAAAATGAAGGAGAAAACTAACATAGATAAAACAAGACCTTCCATATAACATCAGAATGAGCTAATGGAAGCTGGAAATCAGTTTCTATGGTGAGGACATGAGTCAAATACTTTATACACAAAGTAGCAGTAAAAAGAAAATGTGGCCACACTCAACTAGTGGCCAAGGGAGCCACTCCTCCTGACACATCTAAAGAGCCTTATAGGACATGTAGTATTGTACTATACTGTTGAGAGGAGACAGCGCCACCGTGAGGGCAGTATAGCCGGTACTGCCGTATGCCCCGTACATCCACTCTGCGAAACAATAGAGAGCCTGCGGCCACCGGCAGATACCACCCCTATGCTTCACAGTAAGCTATCTCAATTGTATATGCGCCCTTGCGATTCACATAGAGATGAATGGTGGGGCAGAGAGAGCTATGTGCTCCCTACCCATGATGTGTGATGCGGCACAGGTGGCACAATGAAGTGATGTAATCACGCCACCTGCGCTGCTTCCTGTCCTAGGTCCCAAGCCTAAAGCACCAGGCTTGGGGTCGAGAGAAGGTGGACTCACTGGGGGAGCATGGAGAGGTGAGTACCTACGTACTGGGGGCCCCTTTAACTACCTGCATACTGTGGCCCTTCTAACTGCCTATCTATTGGGGGACTCTAAGATGCTACCTACCTAAGGGGCCCTTATCTATTGACCTACCTGTTGGGACACCTATCTACCGACAGGGTGGAGCTGGGTTGATAGGTTGGGTGTGATGGTGGCAGTGGGCGGGCAGAGAGAGGTGGTCAGATGCTTCAGCTGTATGGGGCCTTGAAATTTCTGATGGCGGCCCTGAGAGGAGATACTAGACCGCCAATCACTGACAGGACCGTTTTATTCAAAAGGTCAAAAGATGCAACTGCAAATACTGCACCCTGTTGACCACTCCCCCCCCCCCCCAAAGTCACAGGTAGAAAAGTGAACTTAAAATGTATCCCTTTTTCCCTCGTCTCTCTCTGATATCCACCATAAGCATGCACAATAATATGTGTAATATTAAAGGGGTTTTCAAATCAGGCTATTTTATATTCCCTGCTCTTCATAGCCAGCTTCAGGATTCAACTTCCTGTTCAGGTTGTGGGTGGTTCTACAGCAGTGACTGACATATCAGCTCTGCTATTCCTAGCTGTACCTGTTAGATTGGTGATAGAGTGTATGGCCACACTGTTTTTTTTTTTTTTAAATAAATTATTATATTGAGAATATAAACTTGATGTAGGTGGGCACCTGCTTGGGATCTACTTTAATTACACTGCAGTGTAATACATGGATTGGAACATGTTCATATTCCTGCTGTGTATTTTATTTTCTTCTTGATTTGGATTTTGGTGCATGCCAGGCTGTAGATTAGCTCTACCCGATGGGGCTAACCTGCATCCTGGCTCCCCTACATACAACTTCTGTTTATTTGCCCTATTAGAGCAAGATGGACAAAACAAACATTGTCGTTATACACTCACCGGCCACTTTATTAGGTACACCATGCTAGTAATGGGTTGGACCCCCTTTTGCCTTCAGAACTGCCTCAATTCTTCGTGGCATAGATTCCACAAGGTGTTGCAACGATGCTCAATTGGTACCAAGGGGCCCAAAGAGTGCCAAGAAAATATTCCCCACACCATGACACCACCACCACCAGCCTGAACCGTTGATACAAGGCAGGATGGATCCATGCTTTCATGTTGTTGACGCAAATTCTGACCCTACCATCCGAAATGTCGCAGCAGAAATCGAGACTCATCAGACCAGGCAACGTTTTTCCAATCTTCTACTGTCCAATTTCGATGAGCTTGGGCAAATTGGAGCCTCAGTTTCCTGTTCTTAGCTGAAAGGAGTGGCACCCGGTGTGGTCTTCTGCTGCTGTAGCCCATCTGCCCCAAAGTTCGCCGTACTGTGCGTTCAGAGATGCTCTTCTGCCTACCTTGGTTGTAACGGGTGGCTATTTGAGTCACTGTTGCCTTTCTATCAGCTCAAACCAGTCTGCCCCTTCTCCTTTGACCTCTGGCATCAACAAGGCATTTCCGCCCCCAGAACTGCGCGCTCAGTGGATTGTTTTTTCTTTTTCGGACCATTCTCTGTAAACCCTAGAGATGGTTGTGCGTGAAAATCCCAGGAGATCAGCAGTTTCTGAAATACTCAGACCAGCCCTTCTGGCACCAACAACCATGCCACGTTCAAAGGCACTCAAATCACCTTTCTTCCCCATACTGATGCTCGGTTTGAAAAGCAGGAGATTGTCTTGACCATGTCTACATGCCTAAATGCACTGAGTTGCCGCCATGTGATTGGCTGATTAGAAATTAAGTGTTAACGAGCAGTTGGACAGGTGTACCTAATAAAGTGGCCGGTGAGTGTATATTACTCCAGCTGAGTATTACTTTAAGGATACATCTACATAACAAAGGACAAAATAGTGTATTGCATTAAAATGTTAATGAAGGTGGAGAGCGCAGTCATAAAATTCTTGCACTGGGCCCATCAGTGGGTTAAATTGGTCCTGCTTCCTGTAACTAACTGATTGTAATTTAAAAAAAGACATTATGTAGGATTAGAAGTTGTAAAAATTCAGAAGACTTCTATATAATTGCATTGTCATCATAAATATTTCAAAGTGGATTTCTCCCACATAGACTGGGTACTCACCCTGCGAAAATCTGATGAAGGCCTAAAGAACAAGGGACCTGGAGATCAACTTGTGCATTAGGTTGAAGCATTACTTCAGAAATGGAGATCCACAGAAACTTGTCAATATTCAAGAACTGAAGTTCTAATGCATGCTGCCAAGAAGTTAATGATGGAGGTAATTGCTTTGATACATGCCAGGGTCAGTCCGATCTCTTCATCGGGTAACACTTTTTTCTAACAATTTTCTGCACCACCTGCGCTGTCCAATCTATTAGGTACAGTTGTGATATAGAAAATTAACTGAGCAGCTGCTTACAAGCCTGAGGTCGTCATGCAGAGTGCCAACAGTTGTACAAAACACCTTGACCTCTGTGTCTAAAACAATGGAAATATGTGGACTGATGAATTACATTTCACAATTTTAAAGTCTGAATTTGGATTTGTAAGATATTGGGAGTGCGCTTCTTATCTAATTGCATCATTTTAGCTGTAATGTTTGGATGAGACATAACACTTTAAAGGGGTTGTGTACTAAATAATTTTATGTTTTATACAGGATATTGTTGGCGTTTAAACAAACAAACAAACTGTACTTACCTCTCTATACAAAAGACAAAGGCTCATTCACTGCTTTTTCTCCATAGTTCCTTGCAAGCTCCTTCATGTTCCCTGTCATCAGATAAGAAGTGCAACAACACAAGCGCGGCCAGATCAGCTCCTGTCAGTGTCCTGGTCGTGTCTAATGTAAACTTTCAGGAAACTAAGGGGTAATGAGCAATGCTGTAGCTCTCACAGGCTTTACTTTTTGTAATCACACATATTTAGAAAAGTGATTAAATATCCATTTTGGAGGATCCCACGTCAACATTACATTGTGGCAAAACCCCTTTAAGACTGTTTAAAGAAAGGTGCATAAAAAAAAATAGATAGCTGCAAACACTTCTGAACTTATCCCCATAGGAAATCATTGGGATGAATTTGAATACTTGTTTAACTTCTTGCCGACCTCCCATTGACTTTAAACACCCGGCAGTGGCTGTATGTCTCTCCATGGACATTCTGGAACATCTGTACAGAGAGTGCAGTTGTAAGTTAATTGTACAGCTGCAAGACCGGAGAACCGGCTATCAGCTCTCCAATGAGCAGCCAGACAGCCACGTAACTGTCAGGGCTCAGGGGCAGTCTAAGCTGCTGGATATTATCTGACCCACATCAGTTCTGCATGGGAAGTAATTCCTTTGTTGCTGTGGCTATTATATCAGCCACAGTTACAAGGGAAATCAGAAAAAAAAAGCCGAACAAAGTTCTTTTTCTGACCTTACAGGGGCACAATATGTAAATTAAAAAAAAAAACAAACATACACACAAATTAAAATTTCATTAAAGCAAGATGTAACTTTTAGCCCTGCCCCTGATGACCCTAAAACTTCATATCACCTATATATAAATGTTCGTGATGGAAAAGTGAAATAATTACAAAGCTTATTTAAGCTCTTTTCTGCAAAAAAATTAAAATAACGAAAGTGAAAAGCTACCCTTCTTTTACTATTTTCCTATTGATTAAAAAACCTAATATAAAAATTAAAAATAAAGTAAAAATAAAGCCTAACATACCAAGGAAAAAATAAGAAAAAAAGCTAGAAAATGTGTAGAATAACTGAATGCATGAAGGCATTACACTCAAACCAGTATATAGTACAGAAAAGAAAAATGTGTCTGGCCAGGTGGTAGGGGGTAAGGTGGTGTGAGCAGCCTAGTCAAGAACTGGTTAAAGCCAAGCTTTTTAGCCTAATTACAGTGCTAAACCTTTGGTTTATAAAATTGTATTACTTACTATAGTATTAGATAGTAGACTGACCAGTGCGTATAAATGTAAGGATCACGTGTTCACATGATTTTGGACAAACATACTGTAGGTGGTGGCAATGGGATAGGAGAGCAAATAGTCATATCTGGAAGTATAATTAATATCTACAACATGCATGCTGCTATTCCATTCATAGACTTTAATAGAGAACAATTTGGCACATACCATGGTTAAAAAAGGGAAATCCAGGAAGACCAATTGCTATAACTCATTTTTACTACTGTATATATGTTGTAATTACATGATAATTTTTGGTTGTTTCATTCAGGAACCAGAATGAACAAAGCTATAAGCTTTCTTCTATAAAACATTTAAAACTGTGCTGCAGAGGTATGTAACTAGGCTAAATCAATAGGGCATTTGTTTCTCATATAATATGTGTTGGGAAATACATGAAAAAAAACAAAAATGTGTGTATTGAGTACCATTGTTTTCAATGAGAATACACACTGTAGTACACATTAGTTACACAAACTCTGAATCCATGTTACCTAATAAAAAAATGTTTTCATTGAAGTTATTTTAAAGCTACATCACAGCACTGCCAACTCTGCGCTTACTTTTTCAAGACACCGTCATAAATGAGAAGGGTGTTTTTCAAAATAAACCTCATGATACCAAAACCGAAAGATTCACCTGCAGTCACGATGCAACATTTATTTTGATGTAAAATAAACTGACACTGTGTATATTTTTGTTCTTCAAGCTAATTGTTCATTAGTGTCTATTAGCTCTGGTAGCATGGAGGTTTAGAGTATGTTCACATGGTATATTGCAACATGCACGGGTATGTGACACAATACGTCTTGGTTACCACTGTTGAAAGCACGTGCTTGGAAGCAAGTACTTTCAACACAAGGGAGCTTTCTGCCTCCTATTCTTTTCCATTTCTCAATGTGTAAGCGCTTGAAAGAAGTGACAGATCACTTCTTTTTATGGACGTACATTACGAGAAACATGATTGTAAAATCATTGTTGTCTGAACGATGATGATGATGTTTTTACACAGCACTCAATGAGTGCTAGACTTTATAAATGATTTTATCATATTTGCCTGGGCGTATTTCGGCGCAAATATGTGCTGAAGTATGCAGTGAAATAGGCCATGTGAACATACCCTTACACTTTCAGACATACTCTTTTTTTTCCAGTTTTTAATTTTGTTGATGACACGGGAAGGTGTTGATTGCTTCACTTATCCTCCTTTGCATGAAATGAAAGATGTTCAGGATCCTATCTTTATGCAAAGTATCATATTTTGCTGCTAGACAATGTGCAGTAGGGAAAAGGTGTTTTGGCCCTAAGCAGTATGTCAAAGACCTGGAGAAGGATCTGGTTGGGAGTAGGCGGAGATCCTAACCAAAGTAAATAAAACAGCTCACCTCTTTTAGAATTCAACGATATACAGTCCACCGGTATGATACAATCGTGGAGTTATCAGCACGGCTCCGGGCGCTACCACCGTAAATTTGTAAAGCAAACGAAGGATGAACCAGCTTGGCACTCTCTCCGAATCAGACCCTGGCAGCAAGCTTCTTAAAAGCAAAATTCTTCTTTATTGAAAAGTAGATATAAAAAGTGCATACAAGCAAAAACATCCATGTGGACGACCAACGAGAGACACACAGAGCAAGCTAGGTCCTGCAAGTGGGTTGGACCGACGCGTTTCGGGTCACATGACCCTTACTCATGGTACAGCAGATGCATAATGCAATTGCTTAAATAGACCTGCTGGTTACAAAACTCATAAGAACGAAAATTCAAAACATTCTGTTACTAAACATAATAAACAAATGTGAACAAGGATAAAAATGCAAATGCAAAATAAAAAACTGATGTGTGAAGGAAAAAAAAAAAAAAAGAAAAAAAGAAGGGAACTTGCAGACAACCTAATAGTGGTATTGTATGTCCTGTCTCGTATTGAGACCTAATGGGACTCTAGTTTCAAGGTGGAAAATCCACCACGCCTCTCTCGCTAAAAGTTTTCTAAACTATGTCCCTCCTCGTGGCGAAATATAAACTCTTTCTATACCTGTTACGGAAAAAGAGCGTAAATCGCCACCATGTGCTTCAGCAAAATGCTTTGAAACAGCAGAGCATTTAAAAAGATCAGATTGATAAGTATCCGATAGATGCCTACGGATACGAAATTTTCGATGACCCGTAGTATACCCAACATACTGTACCTTGCAAATTGTGCCAACTGACAAGGTACTACAACATATTTTAGTGTTGCAATTGATGTAGGTTTTGATCTGAAAAGTTTTGTTGTTACTATATGATGTGAAGGATGTTGTTTTATCTACATAGTTGCACATTGTGCAAATTTTATGTCCGCAACCATAAAAACCTATAGTACTGAGCCAAGTGGGTGGGACAGAGTGGGAATTAGATGAGAAAAAACTGGGGAAATACGGGAACCTATACTCGGGGCTTTGCGTGAAATAAATCTAACTTTTTTTAGAATATCCTTAATAGATGGATTAACGTACAGAATAGGTAAATGTGTTTTGATGATGTTCACAATTTTATTGAATTGTTTGCTATAAAATTTGTTGTGAAAGTAATAATATTGTCGGATGATCTTGAATTCCTTTGTTTTTTTCAAAAATAATTTTGATCTATCAATTTCATTTACCCTCTCAGAGGCATAATTTATGTTCTAGATGAATATCCTCTCTCCATATAATTTCCGGCAGACTATTTGTTCTTGTGATTTATATTCACTAGGGTAGTGCTATTCCGTTTCATCCTTATAAGCTCACCTACTGGGATATTATTTACAACATGTGAGGGATGACAAGAGTCAGCTCTTAAAATAGTATTTCTATACATGGGCTTGGTAAAAGGTTTTACTATTATTTTATTGTCTTGATCTATTGTTAAAGTAACATCCAAATAATTAATGGTCTCCAATTTATGTTCGTGGGTAAAACTCAAGCCCATGTTATTATCATTAAGATACTGTACAAAATACTGGACCGAGTCATGGCTACCTGTCCATATAAGGATCAGGTCGTCTATGTATCTTGTATACCATTTGATACTATCTACAAACGGATGATCCATATTAAAGAGATACTTTTCCTCCCAAGCTGCCATATAAATATTGGCCAGAGATGGCGAAAAACGGGCCCCCATGGCAGCTCCTGTTATCTGTCTAAAAAACTGTTTATTGAACATAAAGAAATTATGAGAGAGTAAATACTCTACTGCCAAAAGGTTTCATCCTTTTGGCAGTAGAGTATTTACTCTCTCATAATTTATGAGAAATTATGAGAGAGTAAATACTCTACTGCCAAAAGGTTTATCCTTTTGGCAGTAGAGTATTTACTCTCTCATAATTTCTTTATATTCAATAAACAGTTTTTTAGACAGGTAACAGGAGCTGCCATGGGGGCCCGTTTTTCGCCATCTCTGGCCAATATTTATATGGCAGCTTGGGAGGAAAAGTATCTCTTTAATATGGATCATTCGTTTGCAGATAGTATCAAAAGGTACACAAGATACATAGACGACCTGATCCTTATATGGACAGGTAGCCATGACTCGGTCCAGTATTTTGTACAGTATCTTAATGATAATAACATGGGTTTGAGTTTTACCCACGAACATAAATTGGAGACCATTAATTATTTGGATGTTACTTTAACAATAGATCAAGACAATAAAATAATAGTAAAACCTTTTACCAAGCCCATGTATAGAAATACTATTTTAAGAGCTGACTCTTGTCATCCATCACATGTTGTAAATAATATCCAAGTAGGTGAGCTTATAAGGATGAAACGGAATAGTACTACCCCTAGTGAATATAAATCACAAGAACAAATAGTCTGCCGGAAATTAATGGAGAGAGGATATTCATCTAGACAACTAAATTATGCCTCTGAGAGGGTAAATGAAATTGATAGATCAAAATTATTTTTGAAAAAACAAAGGAATTCAAGATCATCCGACAATATTATTACTTTCACAACTAATTATAGCAAACAATTCAATAAAATTGTGAACATCATCAAAACACATTTACCTATTCTGTACGTTAATCCATCTATTAAGGATATTCTAAAAAAAGTTAGATTTATTTCACGCAAAGCCCCGAGTATAGGTTCCCATATTTCCCCCAGTTTTTTCTCATCTAATTCCCACTCTGTCCCACCCACTTGGCTCAGTACTATAGGTTTTTATGGTTGCGGACATAAAATTTGCACAATGTGCAACTATGTAGATAAAACAACATCCTTCACATCATATAGTAACAACAAAACTTTTCAGATCAAAACCTACATCAATTGCAACACTAAACATGTTGTGTACCTTGTCAGTTGCACAATTTGCAAGGTACAGTATGTTGGGTGTACTACGGGTCATCTGAAAATTCGTATCCGTAGGCATCTATCGGATACTCATCAATCTGATCTTTTCAAATGCTCTGCTGTTTCAAAGCATTTTGCTGAAGCACATGGTGGCGATTTACGCTCTTTTTCCGTAACAGGTATAGAAAGAGTTATAATTTCGCCACGAGGAGGTGACATAGTGAGAAAACTTTTAGCGAGAGAGGCGTGGTGGATTTTCCACCTTGAAACTAGAGTCCCGTTAGGTCTCAATACGAGACAGGACATACAATACCACTATTAGGTTGTCTGCAGGTTTTTTTTTTTTTTTCTTCCTTTATACATCAGTTTTTTATTTGCATTTGCATTTTTATCCTTGTTCACATTTGTTTATTATGTTTAGTAACAGAATGTTTTGAATTTTCGTTCTTATGAGTTTTGTAACTAGCAGGTCTATTTAAGCAATTGCATTATGCATCAGCTGTACCATGAGTAAGGGTCACGTGACCCGAAACGCGTCGGTCCAACCCACTTGCAGGACCTAGCTTGCTCTGTGTGTCTCTCGTTGGTCGTCCATATGGATGTTTTTGCTTGTATGCATTTTTTATATCTACTTTTCAATAAAGAAGAATTTTGCTTTTAAGAAGCTTGCTGCCAGGGTCTGATTCGGAGAGAGTGCCAAGCTGGTTCATCCTTCGTAGGCGGAGATCCTGTTACACTGTTGATCTTGAGCTAGTAAAACTTGGAAGAGCTATTTAAAGCTGAGCTCACACTCTAGGGAAGAATAAGTGTGTGCAGCCTATGAGAACAGGACCCTAGTTATAGTCAAATGTGTCTGCTATGTGGCATAGGGTGGTATGTTCCAAGTCTGGTAATTCTTACTTGGTGGCCTAGGATTTTTGTTGGATTGTTACCCTCTGACTTGTGAAGTTCTCACAAAGTATGACAAATAAAGCTGGCTCAGTGGAGTAAATTTCTTCATGTGCCTAAGTCCATTTATGTAAGATAAGACATGTATGACCATTTTCTGGCGTATTTTGAGCCAAAAACATAGATGTATGAACAGTTGTGTGCCATAACTTGCTGCATTATGCGCCAAACACTGCACTTTTGAATGCACCAAAAATATGCTGTGCTATACAACGCATACCACACACCAGATTTATAAACCCACATACAACAGGTTTATACATACTGTTGCATTCTACGCACTTCTATTTCGATTTAGAACTGGCGTGTCAATGGCAATTTTCATACAGGTTGCCCACAGAGTTAACCAACTGGTTATTTCTTCTAACCAACATAGTTGTTGTTTTTTAACGCACTGGAGAAATCTGTTTTGAACCGGTATAGGAGGATTAACAGTTGGGCCGCAGCTAGTTAGTGAGTCCGAAGGGAAATGGGAAAGAAAGTGAAAACATCTTTGTGAATAAGTGAAAGTGCAATAAGCACATATCCTTCAGTAAATGCTCCATTTCTCTTTAATACTTCTTGATAGCCTCAAAGTTTCACCAGATATGAAATACACAATCTGTTTGAGAATTACATATCCGACAAACATTATTGACTTCCATAGGTGTTATAGTTATTTAATACCATCTATATAGGAGCTTAAGTGAGTTTTCTCATATCCATATACATCCTGAAAAGTCATGTGAGTGGTAGAGAATGCAATTAACTTTTTTTTTAGAAAATATAATACAGTATAATTTTTTTTCAGGATAAAAGGTATAAGGTTTAAACTTTTAAGTAGAGGGATAATTCTTTAAGATGTGGCTTACTATAGAAAGGATCTGGTGATTAGAGTGTATTCTGCCACTCCAATTTTGACATTGTTTGTACTGTGTTTGTAGTCCTCCTCTGGATATGATTCAGAGCTGTGGGCTTGTGCCATCCTACGCACATCACAGAAAAAATGGGACAAGAAATGAATAAAAATTACAGATGAATGGGTGCATACTTACTGATTCTTAGGTTAAAAACTAGTTCCCAATAGATACTAATAAGCAGAAGATTCATAAATCTCCTACTAGTGCATCTTAAAAAAAATAAAATATCAAAAAGTTGATTTATGTCAGTATTACAAGACAAATAGAGAAACCCTTAAATTGGATATATATTACCTCTCACTGCTTCCATTTGCCTTTAAACTCCTCACAATATGTCTATCTTGAACTGTCCTATTATTCCTCATCCAACTCTACCGAAACCACCCTCACCAAAGTCACCAATGACCTAGTAACCGCTAAAAGCCCCACACCACTACTCTATGCTTCTCCTCTCAGATCTGTCCTCTGCCTTTGACACTATCGACCGTTCCCTCCTGCGGCAAATCCTCTCCTCCCTTGGCATCATGGACTTGGTCCTTTCATGGATCTCCTTATACCTCACTTCTCGTACTCTCTGTTAGTGTTGTGGATGGGAGCAAAGGTTATATATGTATGATCCTTTGTGTCTCCATTTTAATGTATTAATCAGTATATTACCTCACATGTCTTTATATATATTGCACGTAAAAGTGCCTGTATACCCTACACTTTTTATGTGTTAGCAAAGGGCGCATATATAATTGCTTGTAAAGGATAACTGTTATAGATGTTTTGTAAAAATGTCATTCCACTACAAGATGGCGTCTGTGTTCAGCACATAGAATGCCCAAAGGGCTGCTCCCCTTTAGATTTTTTTTTGTCTCAACAAAAGAAAGGGAGATCATTTAAAATGAGAAAGAAGACCCAATAAGAGGGTTTATGTTGCTTAAGGAATGTGTACCCCCCCATCTGTTAAAAAAAATTGAGTTTTGTAATAATGAGCAAAAATTTTTGTTGAGAAATGTCAGGCGGGATTTCATGGCACGTGCCAACTAATTTACGATTTGGTCCCCTGGGAAAGTAGAGCCCTTTTTGGGGGTTTCATTACAACATTTGGAGCCCCTTGTGAGGGCAGTGGTATATAAAAAAAAGGATATTGATGGGGGAAAAGATGTATTAAAACCGTGACACACGGAAAAGGGAGACGGTCCCCCCAAAAACAAGTACAGGTAATAGTTTTTAAATTCTGTTACTCTGGAAAGTTTTTTCTCTGTGGTTGGGTCCCATCTGGGTCCTCGAAATTCTGGATTGACCTGACAGGTATAGGGTCGTCACTGCTTTTTTACAAACCTGTCATATGTTTCCAGGGGGGGTTTTTTCTGTTTTATTTTTTATTGGTATTGTGGTTTTTGCTGATTGGTCTTGCTGGGGGCCTCCCACAATTTTTGGGTTCCTTGCCCGATACCCGAGCGGTGGGGTCAGTGAGTATCTATTGGGGAAAAGAGTAGGCAAATTGGTTTCAGAGACGCAATCTGTGGTTGAGGAAATTAATGCTCTTCTGGCGGTGGAGTCTTTGGGAGCGCCGCTTTTTGGGGTGAAAAAAAGGGGAACAGAGGCCATTAGCGATTTTCCGCTATTAATTTATCTTATTTTGGTGTGATAGGGATTGTTTTTGGGGTTAACAAAGAGAAAACTTTGGTTTAGGCCCAAATTTGCTCAGCAATACCCTTTCAATAAGAAGAGGGGGGAAAGGGAAAAAGGCTGCAGTAAACTTGAAACTCAGCACCCCCTATCACTGTTTGTAACTGAAATGTCTTGCCTTGAGGTTAATTAATCAAATGTTATAATTAGGATTGAGTGTCCTTTTGTATTTGAGTTTTAGTGAACGTGCCACCTCTGGCTTAGTGGGGGGATAAGAAATTTACCTCGAGTTATAATTTGGGTCGTGAACAGCGTATTGGGGTTTTAGAGGGAATAAAATGTTAGATCTGAGTTCATTGTTGATAGGAAAACAGAGAGGACAGAGGGCAAAGAAAAGTGAAGGATTTGATGATAGTGTCTTAGACGGATCAAGCCTGAATATTGTAGATGTGAATTAGTCAGTTGGATTTGCAAGTAGCTGAAGCATGTTTTTTAAGACCCAAAAAAGCTTTTGAGATAAAGTTTGGAAATGTTGGGGGTTTTGATACAGAAAGAAGGTAGATTGAAGGATTTTGGAATTTTTGTTGATAGCTGAATCCGGGTCAGTGTAGCTATTAATTAATAAAAAAGGGGTGGGCCCTGGGGGTGAGCTGCCTATGTGTACCATCCCCCGGGAGAATTTTCTGAACAAAGGAAGGTGTGAAAATTACTGTGCCGATCCCTTTAAATGGGGGAGGGACTTGTTTTGGGGGGTGGAGAGAATGTCGGGGTGTAGACAAATGCTGTAAAATAGGGAACCCCACGCCCCAGAAACAGCCCCCTGTGAACAAGTCACCCTGCCCCTTGAAAACCACACCTTCTGCTCCAGCCCTGCCCGTAAAACCAGCTCCCTGAACCTTTTAGTGAACTGCCTCCCCTTCCATGTCACTTCCTACTCAGCCCCCCCTTACGCTCCCTTAGGATGTTAATCCTTTCCTTCTGGGTTAAGCCCCCCCCCTTCCGGGGTCACCCCTTCCGGGAAAGTGGGGACATAGCCTGATGTCCAATTAGGGAAGCGTATGGGGATATATACAACCAACCCACCAGCCCTACATGGAAACCTAGGTATGAGGAAGAAGATACAGTGGGAGCAGGCTCTAACTGCATGAGGATGACAAGATAGGAGGAAGAACGAGCAGATGAGCGCATACGACAGATCAGAGGAAATAGTCGGCTTGCTGCTGCAGGAGGCACACCAGCTGGCCCACTGCACAGCACACCCCGGGAAGGACCCTGCAGAAGCAGTCAACTGACCAGTGGAGAGGGCTCGGGAATTGACGGCGACAGACCCCCTGATCTCACAGGCCTCACTGTAAGGGGGGGGGGGGGAGGGGGGCAAGGGCCCCAACTATTTTGTTACATTCCCCCCAAATCAAGAAACTGTCTTTAAAAGGGGGAAATTACCTGACCCTGAGACACAACCCATGCCCATTACAAAGTATCCAGGTCTGAAAATACACAGAACTTAAAAAAATTTTAAAGGGCCTTGTCGGAAATTAAAGCAGGGGGTTAGGGGGCCCTTGTGGCCTAATCCCCCATCAACGCAGATTTGGGGTGAGTCCTACTGCCCCCAGAGTGTAATGTTTTTTAACAGCTGACTCGAAAGGGGCATCGACCCCAAATTTAGGAGGAATACCAGCCGGATTGCTAAGTGTTCTTGATCTGGGATTCTCCTCCCCCTTTGAGGGAAAAACCCCATGTCGGATCTGACCAGGACGAATGGATGGGCCTTGGAACCCATGGGAAGCAGCTGAAGATTTTTTCGGCCTGAGTACAAGCCACCCAAAAGATGTGGGGTTCATTGCAAAAGGCTCGAGAAAATCTGCCTGCGGGACTGGGGGGATGAAAACCTGCCCTTGATGGTAGCTGACAATATGAGGGCCCCGGAGCCTAAAGCCCAAAACCACCTTATTCTTGAACTGCAACAGACAGGACAAGCCCCCCCGCAAAACAAAAGGGGGGGGAAAACCCAAAAGCTAGATACTCGGACCCTGTCCGATGTCTTTCCTATTCCCGAAGCCCACATCCAAGGACAGGGATGTCCCCTCTCGTGAAAAAAATTTTGGTATGAGGAGTGAAGACAACTCCCTTTTTACCTTTATGAAGATGCTTTTGAGTCCTTCCAGAAAGGGAAAAAAAGCCCTTGCCCTGCCTTGCATTAGGCATCAGGACTACCAGAAGACCTTCAACTCTTTTTTAGAAAAAAGGGGGAAAGGAAAGCCCCGGGAGTTTAGCGCAGGCCTGCAGCCGAAAAAGACAAGTTGGAACTACTCTGAAGGTGGGCCCGCTGCAAGGGGGGACCTTTCCCGTTTTAAAGCGTAGTTGCAGCCCAAGTGTGCTGGATAAAACAGTGGTATTTTTAGTGGGCCTCCCTTTATCCTTCTGGCTCCACATGGGCATCTCCGCCATCTCAATCGCGGCTTCTCTCATCCAAGCATTAAGGCTTTATGTTCCTCCTCCTGCCCCAAAAACGCAAATTTTTGCGTTGTTTTTTCTTAAACAGCCCCCCTTTCTTCCCCCTCTTCAAGGGGGGAATGAGGCGAAGAGGAAACAAAAATCCGGTGCACAGAAAAGAGCCATATTGCTTTTAAGTATGAAGATGGAAACCTCTCATTTGAACCCGGGGTATGGTTCTTTTTTTCTATGGATCCGATTTATACATGCGTGCGATTTCACACGGAATGCCGTGACACAACACACGCAAGTTGGAGCAAAAGTTGCCCTTGGTAAGTCAGCCCAAGAAGACTGACGTTTGGCAGAGGGCAAAAAGGCCAAAAAATATACGGACTCAAAATCGCTTTTGGGGCGCCCCTGACTTTGGGCCTATTTGGAAATCCGAGGATTTTTTCACGGCTGCGGGAACCCCGTGAAAAATGAACAAGCCCTTCAGGTACTGATGGATGCACTGTGCTGCCCTGGACATTTGGGTATACTGAAACCAAGGCAATGGGGAAACTGAATACAGAAGACAAAATCACTTGGCGACCAAACAGCCAAAAAAGGCCGAAAGGGGGGGAAAGGGGAAGCAAGTCACTGTCAGGGGTGAGGGAAAACTTGACCCAACCTGCAAGGAATTGCGACCAAGTTTTCAGGAAAAAAGCTCCACTGGAAGAAAAAAGGAAATCTGGAAAAAAAAAAAGGGGGCCCAAAAAGAAAGAAAAAGACGGGCTTTTGGAGTAGGAGGCGACGCTTCTTTCCCCGGGGCGATACCCCGTTTTAGTGCAAGGGCACATGGGCGGGGCTCGAAAGCACGGATGCTTAAAGCGGGAAGAGAAAGTCATGCCCGGGCCCGCGCCTGTCCAAGTTGGTTAGAGTCAGGCACACGCCCCCCGGGGATAGTTAGCTCTCTTTCCCATGAGACCTGTTAGGCAGTGCCCCCAAGGCTAGGGGCATATTTCCCTCATCAGTTGTAGCTACAAAAGATGCTATGACCTCTTATGTGACTGCAGTGGTTAAAATTTTTACTAATGTATTCTTTTTAGTTTTCTCCTCCTTTCCCGACCAGAGTTGTGAAAGTACAGCCTGGGACTGGGTTTTACGTGAAGAAATTTGTGGTAAGACGTTGGAGTCAAGATTTTAGGGCCACCCAAGTCTTGCTACCCGGGGCCACACTATCAAGGGGGCAGGAAAGCCCCAAATGGTTCCACGCCCCCCCTTTGCCTGCAAGACCGCTCCCGCCTCCGGGGATGAGGGGAGAGCTGTTTACGATGTTAAGTTTATGTTGCTTTTTATTCTGGGCAGAACCATCGGTGGCCATTACCAAGAGAGGGATGGTCAACTTTTTTGGTTAACTATCCCAAAGTTCTGTAGCCACATATCTTTTTTATTTTTTTTTGATGTAGTTGTTTCCGAGGCCCCCTACAGTGCAAATCTACAAAAAACAATCCTCCACGCCGGTTTTTATATTTTGTGTGCTACGAGTTTTGGGGTGCCCTGTACTATGGGGGTGTGGGTTGGAACAAAGGGAAGACTGTGGGGTATAAACCCCAGACTGCTTTTTTTAAAAAGGAAAGTAAAAGGGGGAAACCCCTTAAAGGATGAGTCTAACAAAAAAATGGAGTTTGGTCAAAAAAAGGGAAAACAGGGGAAAGCATGCCCCAACCTTAAACCCTTTAAACCCCCAAAGACTGTGGAGGCATTATGTCCGGGGGTACATTCAGGGGGGGCACGGAGATTTTGAGAAAAAATCCCTCTGAAAGATATGAATACAGACCCAGGGAAATGGGGTTTGGGGGCCCAGCACCAACACCCCGGGAAACCCCCCTATCCCCTGTGCAATTTTCAGAGCATGACACTATAGCTGATCCCACCCCTTTGGGGCACCATGAGGGTAGGACCCCGGGTTTTCCCCATAAGAAAATTTTGGGTAAATGGGTTAGTATACATTTTTTAAAACCCGTTCAATAAAAAAAACGTTTTGTCTGTCAGCCGCTAGGCCCCCTATGGGCCTGTCCCCCTAGATATTCTGTATCGCACAGGGTGTCTTATTAGTCGTACACCCAACTCCACCCCCAAAACTACACTGACGGGGGAATGGGGGCCCAAAACCCCGACACCCCCAAAACATAAAGGGCCCGGGGGTTGGATACAGTTTACCCAGGAAAATTACCCCTGCTATACTGTGTATGGGAAATGGAGTTTCCTGGGAAACTTTACCAAAAAGGGGTACTGCTCCCATATAGTAACATCATAGCAACAAATTACAGAACAAATACTCTCCATAGGGGATTTATATTGGATTGTGGAACTCAAGTCAGGACAAATTTTGGAGGGTAACGGACGGGACAATGTGCCTGACCAAATACCATCCCCATTTCACATACTGAGTGAGGGTCGGGGATAGCCCAAACCCTGAGACAGGAAACCCAGGACAGAAGGGGAATCCCCCAAAAGGATAGTTTTGACCCCCCATGTGTTATTGATGCTATAGGGCCCCCAAGGGGGGTCCCTGATGATTTAAAGCAAGGGATCAAGTGGCCGCGGGGGTTTGAATCTCTGTACGAAAATCATGTCCACCCAAACAGGAGAAAACCCCTGTTGTACTTTCATCCCAGACAATACAGGACCAAACGGTAAAGTGATGTGGCCTTTAAAAGTTGTCAATTTTTCCCAAACGACCAAAAAAGGAAGTCGGGTATCACGACCCTTTGGGGGAGACTGGTTCGGTTGGTTAAAGGGGGATGATGGCAGGGAGCTTTAGCCAATGGGATTTGTATTGTTTGCTTTTTGTCTTTCTTCCCCTAATTGTTGGGTTTTTTTTTTTCCATGTTTGGGGAAATTCTTGGGAAAAAGGGTGTGGCTGAAAACATTCCCCTTATGATGAAAGTTTCCACCCTGCCCCCTATGATGACACGAAATCACAAAACCCTTCACTGTCCAAAGCCGACACCTAGAAAATGTGGACATTTAAAACACTATTCCATGAGAACCATTGACATCAGAAGTGCTCCGGAAAATCATCTACCCCCCTTGGAAAACCCGCAAAATTCATCAAAGAATTGACCATAGAATGTAGGGTGAGCAAAGGGCGTACCGGGGTCTGGGGACCATCCTTTGGGGGCGGGGGGATTTCCCGCAAAAAAAAAAAGGGGAAATGGGGAAAAGAGGAATGGGGAAAGGGGAAAAGGGGAAAGTTTAAAAATTAGTCCAAAGTCTCAAGGGGGGGGGGCGGGTTGTGGAGGGGACAAAAGGTTATATTTGTATGATCCTTTGGGGTCTTTTTTTTAAATTGAAATTAATCAGTATAAATACCTCACACGTCTTTTATATAAATTGCATTTAAAAAAAGCTGCCTGTAAAACCGTAAAATTTTTTAAAATGTTTTAAAGCAAATGGCCGCATATATATTCCTGCTTTTTAAAGGAAAAAGGGTTATGAATGTTTATGTTTTAATGTCTATTCCCCTCAAAAAGAGGGGTCTGTGTTCAGACCCCACCTAGATAGCCAAGATGGCTGCTCATCTTAGATGTTTTTCTTCTCTCTAACAAAGAAAAAGGAGGATCATTTAAAATGTATATAAGAAGAGCCAATCAAGAGGGTTTATGTTGCTTAAGGAATGTATACACCCCCGATCTGTTAAAAAAAACCTTGAGTTTGTGTAATAAACTGAGCAGAACTCTTTTGTCTGAGAAAGTGTCAGGCTGGGATTTCTTGGCACGTGCCAACTAATATACTGATTTGGTCCCCTGCTGGAAAGTAGAGCCCTTTTGTGGTTTCATCAACAACATTAGTTTCTCCCAGTGGTTGGTCCTGGGTCCCCTACTCTTCTCTATCTACACAATTGGCCTGGGTCAGCTAATAGCATCACACCGCTTTTGGTACCACCTGTATGCTGATAACATTTAACTCTACATATCCGGCCCAGATGTTAACTCTGTTCTCCTGGATCCCAGCCTGTCTTTGGTCCATATCCTCCTTCTTTTCCTCCTATGACCTAAAACTAAATGTGGAGAAAACTACACCCAGATCTATCTATCACTGTAAATGGCTCTACACGTTCACTGGTCCCGCAAGTCTGCTGCTTTGGGATAACCTTTGAGTCCTTCCTATCCTTCAAACCACATATCTAAACCCTTACCTCTGTCTGCTGCCTCCACCTACAGAATATTTCTCGAATCCGCTTATTCCTTAACTTTGATACTACAAAAATGCTGGTTCATGCCCTTGTCATCTTCCGCCAAGACTACTGCAACATCCTTATCTTTGGCCTCCCATTTATCACTCTTGTCCCCCTTAAATCCATCCTCAGTTTCGCCGCCCGTCTGATCCACTTCTCTCCTCGATTCTCCTCTACCTCTTACCTCTGCCAGTCCCTCTACTGGCTATCCATTGCCTAGCAAATTCAAGTTATTAACCATGACCTACAAGGCTCTCCATAATCTATCTTCCCCACACATCTCTGCTTTAATCTCGAGATTACCTCGAGGACCTTCTCCTCTGCTCTCCACTTGTCAGCTCCTCCCACAATCATCTTCAAAACTTCTCCCGTGCATCCCCTCATACTCTGGAACTCATTACCCCAACACATCAGACTCCCTCACACTTTGACTAGCCTCAAAACCAACCTGAAAACCCATCTCTTCATGATAGCCTATAACTTACATTAACCCCACTGCCCCCAAACCACCTCACCAACATGTCTGGCACTCACCTTCTGTCTCTTTCCTCCTTCCTTGTAGATTGTAAGCCTTCATGGACAGGGTCCTCACTTCCTTTGTACCAATTGTTAGTTATCTATTGTTGTCATCTTGTTTGAACTTAAAGAGAACCTGTCACATAGTTTTTGCCCCCCTGGCTGAAGACAGAACAAGGTAGTGTCAGGCATGCTGTTTCCAGTGCTGTGTCCCTTATTCTGTAAGATGCTGTAGTTTTCGTGTATTTAATGCTCAAATCTGCAGTTTTCAGCCAGAAGAGTCATTAGAAGAGTCCTTCAGAGTGTCAGTTTTTTTCAAACCCCGCCCACCTGAGGCTAGCCCCGCCCACCTCAACTGATAAACCTTTTACTTTGAATAGGTAGAAACATGTGAATAACTGTCAGAGGGTGGAGCTAGCCTTTGGTGGGTGGCGCTAACAGCTACTCATGAATAAGATTTGAGGGGTAAATGCTCTAAAACTGCTGCATCTTACAGAATAAGGGGCACAGTGCTGGGAACAGCAGGTGTGACACTAGCTTGTGCTGTCCTCAGCAAGGGGGGCAAAAACTATGTGACAGGTTCTATTTAAGTTATATATGCAACCCCCCCCCCCCCTCGAATGTACAGTGCCTTGGGATTAATGGCGCTTTAATATAAATAATAATATAGACTCATTACACATAAAAGCAATATATTTCAATAATTTTTTAATGTGGATAATTATGGCTCACAGCCATAATTATCCACATTAATATGGTCCAAGACAGCTAACAAGTGTGCCGCACTGGTGGCATTACAATGCCATTCGTGGTGGACCGTCCATCATTCCCCGCTAGCTATGCCAGCATGGAACCACTCCTGTATACAAGGTGTATGACTGGTCTGCTTATTAGTATTTTACACCTGTGGAACTTCTCCCATATAGCATTGTAGCTTGTCTGTACCTTCTAGGGAATTAGCTGAGACCCTGAGGATCAGGGAGTATGACTCAATTCTTGTGCCATCCCAGCAGCATGTTATAAGGAGAGATCTCTGGGCTGATCTTTGATATATTTATACATATTTTTTTAAGTCAACCTAATGCTGTCTTTTATCTAAACTAAATTATCCTAATTTTGCTAATATTTATGGGCATGGTAGTCCATCCACTCCTTTTATTATTTTTGCTGCCCACATTTAAACCTATTCAAGCTTAACTATGTTCCCGAAACTGTACGCAATATTCCATGTGGGCTTTTAAAATAAAAAAATTGAAGTAAAAAAGCTAAATACCCAAACACAAAACCCCCATTTCCTAAATAAAAACAAAAAACATAAAAAGATGTTCATAATTGGTATTGTAGCTTCCATAATGATCAGACAGACAGACAGGCTGTCAGGAATCTCCTGCTATGACTTGGAACTTGTTTACTGTGTTTGCCCTTAAGTTTGCCCTCAGTCAAGATGGTGGATCGTGTCTCAGCTGGGTGCCATCTTGTTTCCTGTTTCCTGTTTGTCAGCATATATAAACTCCTCAAGCCTGTTACTCATTGCTTGAGTATTGTGTTTAAGCTCCTGCTGTGCAGTCCTCTAGCCTGGAACTTGCATTCCCGTTAGTTCCTCACCTTTGCGGTTTACCCTGCAAACTTCTAATACCTACGTGTCATTCAACTGTGCTCCTCCTGACTTTGCCTGGATCCAGTCTACATCTCTGCTGCCTCCTGTTCCAGTCTGCATTGGCCTTCGCTGTGTTCAAGCCAGTCCTAGCCATTGGATTCCAGCTGTATCCACTAGTATCGTGACACAGGCTTTGGAAAGGAGGGTGTATATTGTGCAGCCCAGACTCTGCTTTGAACCTGCATTGAAATGGCATTTGTACCTTTTATTTTGTGCGTCCCAGTTTTTTTCAAATAGCCACATTGTACTTAAATTTGGATACAGAAATTTTCTAGTAACTGTTGGTGTATTTCATTGGTGCCAAAACCACCTTTTCTTATCCATATGACTTTTAAATAGCTGTAGTGCACTTTATTGCGCCCCAGTTTTGTTCAAAGAGCCACCTTGTACTTAAATTTGGATACAGAAATTTTCTAGTAACTGTTGATGTATTTCATTGGTGCAAAAACCACCTTTTCTTATCCGTATAACTTTTAAATAGCTGTATTGCACGTGGTGCGGCCCCAGTTTTTTTCAAATAGCCACGTTGTACGCCAATTTTGATAGAAACATTTTCTAGTAACTGTTCTCGTTTGTCATTGCTGCAAAAAACGCAATTTCTCATCCGTGTAACTTTTGAATAGTTTTATTGCACTCGGTGAATCTCTGTTTGGCGCAGATAGCGCACTTGTATGATAGTTTGTTGAAAACTATCAATTCCTAGTCCTACTGGGCAGTTGTAAATCCCTGGGACTGAAGGAAGAACACTGTTGATTTTGTCTTACGGTTCTTCCACCAGACCGCATTTCACAGGTATTCGATAGAAACAATTCTGTTTCTAATCCTAGTTGGCTGTTGGAAATTAGAGGGATTTAAGAATAGCTGTGATTTGCCGTCTTTCAATAAGAGACTGTCAAAAACTCTTCCATACCTTTTTAAATTTATATCTTTCTGAACATGGAGCGAAATGCAGGTGGTAAGCGAGCAAAGAGGGGTGTAGGACATGGAGGTAGAGGTACGAGAGAAGGTTCTCCTTCCATTGCTGGTGACAACACGCAAGCCAGCGGATCTTCGGTTGCAGGACCTTCAGGCCTGTCATCGCTGGGTCGGTGCCCTGTGAATCTCAGTAACGAACAGCGTCGCCAATCTGTTCTTCAGTGGTTAATGTAACCTGCATGCTGCGGTCCAGGACAGGGATAGTCAATGTCCAGTTCAACTAAAATGGTGGTTCAAAGACTCCTTTTTCCGTCACTTTTTAATCTGTGGGTCAGACAGGTTCAATGGTCATACTGCGGTCCAGGACAGGTATAGTCATTGTCCAGTTCAACTAAAATGGTGGTTGAAAGACTCATTTTTCTGGCACTTTTTTAATCTGGGGGTCATGCAGGTTTGGGGCTCATGCTGTAGCCCAGGACAGGTTATAGTCAATTTGTCCAGTTCAACTAAAATGGTTTTTGAAAGACTCCTTTTTCCGGCACTTTTTAATCTGTGGGTCAGACAGGTTTAAGGGTCATACTGCGTTCCAGGACAGGGATAGTTAATTTCCAGTTTAAGTAAAATGATGGTTCAAATAATACTGCCTTCTGGCACTTTTTAATTTGTGGGTCATGCAGGTTTAAGGGTCATGCTGTGGTACAAGACAGGGATAGTGAATAGTGTGTGACTTTTTTTCTGTGACTTTTCTAACCTAAGTGTGTTGCCTAAGATGTAGCACGTGTCCAATTTACTGTTGTGGATGTTAATTCCAGCTTCTACAGCCCTGTTTGGGTGTAAGAATGATGGTGTTGTTCCTCTCCCATAGACTTTAATGGTCATCGGCGATAATCTGTTATCGACTATCGGAAATCGTCATGATAATTGCCGATATCGACTATCGAATCGATAATGATAGTTGATGCAATCACTCATCACTAGTCATCAGTGATAATCTGTTATCGACTATCGGAAATCGTCATGATAATTGCCGATATCGACTATCGAATCGATAATTATAGTTGATGCAATCACTCATCACTAGTCATCAGTGATAATCTGTTATCGACTATCGGATATCGTCATGATAATTGCCAAATATTGCCGAATCGATAATGATAGTTGACACAATCGCTCATCACTAATTACTAGCACTGAAAAGTCATCAAAAGGCATATAGGAACTATTGGCAAAGCATTTCTGTTACTTTTAATACATGAAAATGAAAGGTTCTTAGTGTACATTTTTGATCAGAACTGTGATAAGCCCACCGCCAATTGACAAGGCAATCTCAATACGGTTGGGAACCGACGCTGTTTTTTACCTCTCTTGGTGCCCGTTCAGACCTCCACATTTCAGGGGAAGCAGATTCCAGCTACAAAGTATTCTGCATTGATTTAAATGCCTGTGCAGATGGGCGGAGTGCAAAAGCCAAAATGGGGTAGCCACTCCCCCATATATACTCTCCCATACAAAAGAAATAGTGAAACTCAGTGCATTCAGATAAATCTAGCTGTCACAAAGGAAAAACTCAGGAGGATTCCAGTAAAAATGCAACAAAATTAAATGTTTAACTTGTACTAGTATCAATCAAATAACATTATATAAATCCACCAAAAGCGTCCAAATATTTCTGCTGAAATGTAGGTTAACATGTGAAGACTGTTTTGTTATTTATCTTCTAGAATGTCCCTGTAAGGGAGAGAAGTAACATCACTGCTATAATATGAAGCGGGGCTTTCTAATGCATAGCATATCTAAACATGTTCTACTTAAAGGAGTTGTCTCACTACTTTTTATGTTAAAGATCTTGCAAAAACAAGTCACTTTGCAATATATGTCCATTAACAGTGTCCTACCTATTCTGAGATATCCCCTCTTGTATGTGCTGCGTCAGCTCCGCAGGTCGTTATAGATCCAGACCTGTTTGATCTCTCATGATAGGCTGCCAGCACTGGTTGCTATAGCTACAGACCTGGCTTCTATTGCAGCCTAGTATTAAGGGTATTTTAAAAAACAATAAGTTCTTAAAAAAAGGGGGAAAAGCTCTAGAGCGCTAAAGTTAAAAATTACAGTTTATTTTACGTATACATAACGCGTTTCACGAGTTCCACACTCGCTTCCTCAGATGTATCGATTTATCAATTCAACAAGCTTTATATACATTTCCTATCTATACACAGATTATTACCAAAGAGGAAAATTGATTCAATTAGTTTTTTAAAATTGTAAACATTTCAACTCATTACTCTCAGGTTCATTCATAATTAAAGTCATTGATACAATTTCATTCATAAAACGCCATTCATAAGATTCCATTCATAAATCTCCATTCATAAAAATGTATCTTCCTAAATAAGGGGCTATTTAAAAGGTATTATACAACTTATTTTATCTGATCTATTTAATTTACCTATTTATATTAAATTATATATATATATATAATAATATATATATAACACTGTATATATATATATGTGTGTATTATATTATATATATATATATATACTGTATATATATATATGTGTATATATATATATATTATATATATTAAATTTGTAAAAGAGTGGCCCTTTATTGTTTTTTGTTTTTTAAAAAGAAAAAATGTGAATAAAAAAATATATAATATATAAAATATAAAAGAATATATATATATAGATTTGATCTTAATCGGTTTATCTGCAAGTCACGGGCTTACACTATAGATTCAAAAACTTCATTTAGTCCATGTGGTTTTAAGGTATTTAGTTTATAGATCCAATACATCTCGCGGCTGTTTAATTTTTTTATTCTATTTGGCACTTCTTCCGGGATGAATTCAATGGGTTGGATGACTAATTCTAGCTCATTACTATTATGAACTTCTAGGCAGTGCCTAGGCAGACTGTGGACAAGTCTACTATGCTTCACGTTGTATCTGTGTCCTCTTAAGCGTTTGGATAACTTGATTGTAGTTTTCCCTACATACTGTATGCCACAATGGCATGTAATCAAGTAGATTACAAAGTTGCTAGAACAAGTGAGGGGGTCTTTATCTGAAACTCCTCTCCTGTCTATGTGGACCTGAAGCTGTCACCTTTTTTAATCACTTCACAGCATTTGCAAATGAAGTGGCCGCATGCATAAACTCCCGGTTTTTTCTTTTCTCTTTTATTTTCACTCTCCTTGCTTGGTGCAATTTGTTTTTCTTTATGTTGTTTTAATTGTGAAGGAGCCAGGATTTTTTTTTTATAGTTTTAGCTTTCCTGTAAATGAATTTGGGATGTTCAGTCAGGGCACTTTTCAGAACTGAATCCCTCCTCAGGATATGCCAGTGTTTTTTTTATAATGTTTTGGATTTCCTTGTACTGTGAGTTGTGAGTTGTTATCAAACTCATTTCAAAAGAACCTCCATCATTATTTTCTTTCGTTTTTTTATTTGATTCAAGATATTGTAATTGCGTTTTAGACGCCGCTTTCTTTCGTGATCCCTCAAGCAACTTTTTGGGATAACCTTTTTGGATAAACTTCTCCGTAAGGAGATCTGCCTGTTCATTAAAAGTTTTTTCTTTTGTACAGTTTTTCTTTATCCGACAATATTGGCCATATGGTATATTATTTACCCATTTCTTTTATTGATTTGATTTGTAAGCCAAATAATTATTAGAGTCAGTCGCTTTGAAATATGTTTTGGATACTAATTCATTATTTTCTACATAAAGGTGCAGATCTAAAAATACTATTTCTGTTTTCTGAAATGTGGCCGTGAATTTTATTCCCCAGTCGTTCCCATTAATAAAGCTCACAAAATTTTCAAAAGTACTTGGGGGGCCGTCCCAAATAAACAGAAGATCATCTATAAATCTTCTGAAGTATGACCATTAAACCTGTCTGACCCACAGATTAAAAAGTGCTGGGAAGAGGAGTCTTTCAACCACCATTTTAGTTGAACTGGACATTGACTATACCTGTTCTGTACCACAGTATGACCATTAAACCTGTCTGACCCACAGATTAAAAGTGCCGGAAAAAGGAGTCTTTGAACCACCATTTTAGTTGAACTGGACATTGACTATACCTGTCCTGGGTCACAGCATGAGCCCCAAACCTGCATGACCCCCAGATTAAAAAGTGCCGGAAAAAGGAGTCTTTCAACCACCATTTTAGTTGAACTGGACATTGACTATATCTGTCCTGTACCGCAGAATGACCATTAAACCTGTCTGACCCACAGATTAAAAAGTGCCGGAAAAAGGAGTCTTTCAACCACCATTTTAGTTTCACTGGACATTGACTATATCTGTCCTGTACCGCAGAATTGCCCCTGAACCTGTTTGACCCACAGATCACAAAGTGGCACTATGCTATTTTGTACAGTGACTGTCATTTAGTATATTTTTTGGTAACTGACATTTGTTTACAGAATTTATTTAGGGAAGTTTTATTTATAGTTTTACATTATTATCATTTTGCTTTTTTTTCAAGTGTGATAACATACAACATACACCCCTCCCTGCAGTTTTTAAAGGATTTTGTAGAGAAATTTGAAGCTCTCCTGATTGCCCCTAACGGTGAGAGCCAGTGCTGCCGTCAGCCATCTGTTAACACGGAGGTCCAGCTGCCAGGGCCAGACTTACAGTGGGTGCGGTGAGAGCCCAGGCTAGCGTCTGTCATCTATTAACACGCAGGTTCAGCTGCCAGGGCCGGAGTTACAGTGGGTGCGGTGAGAGCCCAGGCTGGCGTCTGTCATCTATTAACACGCAGGTTCAGCTGCCAGGGCCGGAGTTACAGTGGGTGCGGTGAGAGCCCAGGCTGGCGTCCGTCATCTATTAACACGGTAAAAATGCCCTTATGACGCAGCAACGAAAACAGTCGTGCTGAAGCAGAGTGCGGAAGCGGAAGTGTGAGGTAAGACCTCCAGCCTTCCTCAGTACACAGTCAAGACCTGGGTAGCGCTTTCCCCTCCGTATGAGTGCGGACCAATTGAGCTTCACTTGGAAATACTGGTGGTTAACGCTCCTGTTCCACCCAGGTGCCCTTTTTCTTGGCATTCTTTTTCTCATTTTACTCAACGTGCTGGAGGAAATTGTCTCTGTTCTTTGTTCTCTGTCCGTGCTCCATACTTCATGTCCTCTGAATAACCTACATCTGGTCAAGTCTTCCTGTACCTCCCTTGTACAATTCAGAGGAATTTTTTTACCAGCTATTTTGTACATGCAAGTTTTTTAGTAGTTTAATTCTAGAAAACACATTTTAAAATAGGATGGAATCCCACCATGTCTTTGTTTCTCTTTTTTTAATTGTATTGAAGGGGTTGTCTCAACCACTTAAAAGCCACATTTCTGTTCCAAAGGACCATAATTATAGCTTTATCTCACAGCAACATGACCCCAAAAAAACAAAAAAGACTTTCAGCCACGTTAAAAATTTTTGGGGGGGAAAATGCCACTTAGAAGCCACATTTCTCTTCCAAAGGACCATGACATAGCTTAATCCACAGCAACATACCCCCAAAAAATTTTAAAATACTTCTCACCATATTAAAAAAAGGGTGATGGGAAAATGCCACTTAGAACCACATTTATTTCCAAAGGACCATAAATAAAGCTGTATCTCACAGCAACAAGACCCCCAAAAAAATTAAAAAATTGATTTCCCACCACTTTTAAAAATTTTGATGGAGAAATGCCATTTAGAACCCATTTCTTTTCCCCAAAACCCCAAATTATAGCTGTACTCACGCAACAGACCCCCAAAAATTAAAATATACTTCTCACCACTATAAAAAATTTAAGGGAAATGCACTTAGAAGCCACATTCTTTTTCAAAGGACCAAAATTAAGCGTACTCACACAACATCCCTAAAAAACCTTTGAAAAAAGCGAAAACTTTAAAGATAAAGGGCCACATGTATGAATTCCCCGGGGGTGGGGGGGCGCACCTTTCCGCCGTTTCCCGGCAAAACTGCCCCCAAAATTATGTCGGGGCCGGGGCGCGCTCAACATACATGTAAAGCCCGCCGCACCTCGCCAGTGTTTTAGGCGCAGCGGGTCGGGCGCAGTCGGGTGGCCTATATTCGGCCCCGGAGGAAGCACCAAAAGCGGGAAAAGCCCGCGCCGGCCAGTGTGGTGGGGCACAGTGCGGACAGGGGCCAGTGCGGTTAGCGCCGTGGGGGAACGCGCCGAAAAACTTTCCGAGGAAAACAGGCTGGAACACGGAAACATTCCACTTTCGGTGCAATATGAATAAAAAATCCCTTTAAAAGGGCGTTAAACATTCTCAGGAAAAGAGCAAACCAAAAAAAAAAAAAATACATAAAACAAAATCACTTTCCAATATCCTCATTCAAGAATGAGGAATTGGAAATTGCCGGAAATACAGAATTCAAATTCAGAAAGCTATTCTCATTGGCGGCATAAACCGGCCAAACAAATAGGACGACAGTGAACCATTAAAACCTATGGGAATTTAGACCTCAAAAAAGGACGAATGGCCCATTCAGCCTAGGAAAGTTTAACCAATAAACCCCCAGGGCGGGACAGTTCAAAATACTGAAAAAAATGCTAAAAAGAGTGATTGGCTGAGCTAGGGGGGCCGACTAGCTCAGCCAATCAAATAGGGCAAACAGAGACCCAATCAAACTATGGAAAATTATTGACCAATCAAAATGGGAGCAAAAACCCCCATTCATCATGAGAAGTTTAGATCAACAGAATCCACGGGGGGAAATTCAAAAAAACGTAAAAAGACAGAAAAGACTGATTGCTGAGCTAGCGGGGGCTTGGCATCCCAGCCAATCAACGCACTACTTCTCCCATTTACTAGGGAAAGGGGGCCCTAAAATTTGGGCTCCAGCCCGTGCGCATAAGAAAATTAAAAAAAAAAAAATTTTATTAAAGTTAAAACATATCAATAAAAGAGAACCCTTCTTACAAATAAAGCATTAAAAACCCGAACAAGGGTTTTTGTCGCCGAGACCGGGCTACATAGGGAATTTCAATAGAGAAAATTCCCGGGGAAAACAAAAATTAAAATTTTGTTTAAGCATTCTCTTTGGTCGGCAAAGCCAGCCAATCAAAAGGAGGACAAAGACCCTTTATATCCTATGGGATTTTTGGACCAATCAAATAGGAGCGACAAATTTAAAAAAAATAAATGGGGTTAACGAAAAAAAAAAATTAAAACAATAAAATCGTTTATTTCTTTATTTTCGTTTGCCAAGGTCAATAGTATGGGTGCAACAAAATAAAGAAATAAACATGATTTTATTGTTTAAATTTTTTTTTCGTTACCCCCAATTATTATTTATTATTACACATCGGGACAACTTCTGTATTTTTTTAAAAATTTTTATTTTGGCCATGTACATTTTTTTTTTGATTTCTTAAAAACCAAGGGGCGTCACCCCCCGCCCCCCATTGGGGCCAAATAACGCGCCTCTTTTAACTAGCCAATCACAGAGCGCGCTCAGAATTTCTTTTCCCCCCTAGAACCTTTGAAAAGAAGCTCCCTCTGATTGGGAAGCTGGGGAGCCCCCGCCGCTTCAACTAATCGCTCTTTCCTTTTTTTTTTACGTATTTTGAACTTCCCGCCTTTGAATATGATTTGGGCAATTTTTTTCCATAGGATATAATGGGGGCATTGTCGCTCCTATTCTGATTGGCTGGTTTAGCCGACCAAAAAAAAGCTTTTAAAAAATTTTAAAAACTGTTTTTTCCCCAAAACTCCTATTGCAATTCCCTATTACGCCGGTCTCGCGACAAAAACCCTTGTTTGGTTTTTAACTGCTTTATTTGTAAAGAAGGTTTTGCCTTTATCGATAATGTTTTACATTAATAAAAAAGAATTTTTTTATTATACTTTATGCCGCCGGCGCTGCGGCCAGATTTTAGAGCACCCACCTCCATAACATAAAGGGGGAAGTAGCTCGCGCCTATTGGCTGGGGTACCAAACCCCCCCTATTTACCCAAACACTCTTTTTTTTGCTTTTTACTGTATTTTTGAATTATCCCCCGGGGATTCATTGGGCTAAACTTTTCCATAGACAGAAGGGTCTTTTCGCTCCTATTCTGATTGGTCAATAGTTCTCCATAGGTTTTTAAGGGGCTCTGTTTTGCCCCATTGTGATTGCTAGCTAGCCCCCGTCCCCGGGACTTAAAAAATCACTCTTTTTCAGCATTTTTACTGTATTTTAACTGTCCCACCTTGATTCTGATTGTCAATCCTTCCCAAGTTTTAAAGGGTTTACGTCGCTACTTTTCGATTGGCCGGTTTTTTCGCCAATGAGAATAGGTTTTCAGAATTGAATTACTGATTTTTCCCCAATTATACAATATCATAATTCTTTATTTGCGCCGTTCAAAAAGTTTTGGAAATGATTTTTTTTTTTAATTTTTTATTTTTGAGGTTTTACTCTTTTCGACCTGTTTCCCCCTTTATAAAGGCATTTTTCGGGAAAAAACCCTCGCACGAACGGAGCGCCGAATTTCTGTCGCATCTCTATCAGCTTCCCCGCATGTTCCGATCCTGCTTCACTTCGCCCTGCCGGAGCATTTAGACCAAAAAAAACCTGGGCTGGGGCCCCCGCTTGCCGACTCGCCAAACCCCCCCCCCCACAAAACCCCGGGTTTTTCGAGGGCCCCCTGCGTCCCGCCCCCCAACGCTTACCCCGCGCCACACCGCGCCCTTGCCCGCCCCTTCATACGGGGGCGCAGCTGAACAGTGACGAAATCTGCGCCTAACACTGAATCCCCGCGTCTGACAGCGGGATTCGGGTCGGGAGGCGCAGTATACGCCAAAAAACAGAGGTAAAGCCCGATCATACATGTCGCCCATAGTGAGTAAATGGAATACAGTGTTGTCATGAAACCTTGATGTCTTTTACAGTCTCCTCACAGCAAAACCGCAAAATGGATACTGTTGGGAAAAGAGAATAAAAAATAGCATTAAGAAATGATCATTTTAAAAAAAAGTTTTCAAGAGGAACCATTTCTGTTTGAAGAGAATGTGAAGTAGACCGGCAATAATCGTGACCCGCAGTATGGGGCCACATGATGAATAAGTCAAACTTCCATAAAGTTGTTTTTGGTTATTGATTTATCTGTGGAAGATAGATGTTTTGTTCTGTAATGACTAGTGTTTGAGGAGCGATTTTATCGAACAAGTTGAAATCGGCATGGTTTTTTATGTGATCAAATTTCCAGATCATGCTGATAATTAAGGTTAAATCTGAGCATCATCATTTAGATCGCGCCTTTTTCGCGCTTCCTGTAATTTTGGCGGCCATCAAATCAGATTACAGAATAGAGCATTGGAGAATGTGTGTGGCGACGTCCATGACTGGGATTTGTATGGGTTTGCGATTGGCTGGAAAACATCACATGACCTCGTTTACATAGAACAGCGTTTCCTGTTTCACCTCAGTGGTCCTCTCAGCGTCCTCATAGATAGGACCTGCTGCGTCTGCTGTGGCCAAACACTCAGCGAAATTTAGTCTAGTTTCTGCATAGAAGAAACCTCTACGATTAGCTGTGACCTTCCAATTAGTTTAATTAAGATTTGAAAGATTTTATGTTGTTAGCTAGAAATTTAAAGCAGCATCTACCGCTGTAAATTCCACGGCGTGGGAGCGGGGGGGGGGGCCCCTGCGGGCGAACACAGACAAGTCTCTATCTATAAAGAACACTGGATAAAGTTCCACTCAAGACTTAGTGAGACATTTGTAGTGGAATATCTTTATTATTAACAGTTTGCTATTGAAAATTTCCTGGATATTGGGCAGCCTGAACTATATATGATTACACATCATTTCTATTAACTGCAGGTCTCTTTGTTAGCTGCAAAACTCACTTTTATAATCAGTATACATTCAGATAGTGTTCAATTTTTTCAATTTTAACCCATTACACTGGACTGTGATATAATCCACCTTTGCAGTTAAATTACATCAAGCAATCTTGTAGTCCAGCACAGGTTGTCTTGTTGCCAAAAATACCGAGTATCGTACGAAAACATCACAGTTACGTGTTTTTTGACTTTATGCAACACCCAGCATTGTTCATTACGCAGCATCCACGTAAACTTAAAACAGCAATTCTATATTCACCAACAGTGAATTGAAAGGTTGCAATAAATACCGTTTATTAACAAAACATAACAGTACGTGTTTTTGACTTTTGCGCACCCAGCAATGTTCATTGACGCAAATCATCTACGTAAATCTTAAACAGCAATTCTAATATTCACCACAGGTTAATTGAAAGGTGCAAAAAATACCGTTATAATACCAAAAACATAACAGTTACGTGGTTTTTTGACTTTTGCACACCCAGCATTGTTCATTGACGCAGCATCTACGTAAATCATAACACACCAACTCTATATTCACCACAGGTGAATTGAAAGGTTGCAAAAAAACCCTGAAACTAAAACCAAAACAAAACAGAAACGAGTTTTTTGCTTTAGCGCACCCAGCAATGATCACATGCCGCAGCATCTACGTAAATCTTAAAACATCAAAACTAAAAATCCACCACGTGAAAAGAAAGGTAGCAAAAAATACCGTATTATACCAAAACATAACAGTTACGTGTTTTTTGACTTTATGCACACCCAGCATGATCATAGACTCAGCAACTACGTAAATCTTTTAAACAGCAATTCTATATTCCACCACAGGTGAATTGAAAGGTGCAAAAATAACGTAGTTATATATCAAAACATAACTGTTACAGTTGATTTTTTGACTATTGCGCACCCAAACATATGACAATTACCATCAACAACGTAAATCTTAAAACAGCAAATCACTATCACCACAAAAAGTGAATTTAAAGGTGCAAAAAATACCGAGAGAGCGAGAGCGAGGCGCCGAGAAACATTAAACAGTTACGTGTATTTGACTTTAAGGGGCTGCACCCACAATTTTCACTGACGCAGCATCTACTTAAATCTTAAAACAGACAATTGCTAAAAACACAACAGGTAATTGGAAAGGTGCAAAAATACCGGAAAAAACAGGGAGAGGCAAGCGCACATAACAGTTACGTGTTTTTTTGACTATATGCACACCCACATTGGTCATTGACGCAGCATCCACGTAAATCTTAAAACAGCAAATTCTAAATTCACCACAGGTGAATTGAAAAGGATGCAAAGAATATCGTTTATTAACCCAAAACATAACAGTACGTGATTTTTTGACTTTTGCGCACCCAGCATTTGTACCATATGACGCAGCATCTACGTAAATCGTTAAAACATCAATTCTAAAATTTCACCACAGGTGAATTGTAAGGTTGCAAAAAATACCGTATTATATTAATCAAACCATAACAGTTCTGTATTTTAGACTTTTTTGCACACACCCCACATTGTTCATTGACGCAGCTCTACTAAATCTTCAAACTGCAATGACAATATACACCACAGTGAATTGAAAGGTTCAAAAAAAAATCGTTTATTATAACCATAACATAACAGTAACATGTTTGTTGACTTTTGCGCACCCCAGCATTGTCAATGTCGCAGCATCTACGAAAATCCTTAAAACAGCAAATTCTATATTCACCACAGGTGAATGAAAGTGTCAAAATATACCGATTAAATATATAAAACATAACGTAACGTGTTTTATTGACTTTTGCAACACCCAGCATTGTTCATTGACGCAGCATCTACGTAAATCTAGAAACAGCAATATCTATATTCACTCACAAGGTGAATTGAAATGTGCAAGAAAATACGCGATTATTATATCAAAACTTAACAGTTACGTGTTTTTTGACTTTGCACACCTAGCATGTTCATTGACGACAGCCTCCACGTAAATCTTTAAAAACAGCAATACTATACTTCACCCACAGGTGAATTGAAAGGTGCAAAAAATACGAGTAATTATACGAAAATCATAACATTATACAGACATAACAGACTCCTTTTCCCGGCACTTTTAATCTGGGGGTCAGACAGGTAATAAAGTCATACATGCAACTGCGGTCCAGGAAAGGTATAGTCAATTCCACTGAACTAAAATGGTGGTTGGAACAGACCCTTTTTGCGGCACTTTTTAAATCAGGGGGTCATGCAGGTTTGGGGACATGCTGCGTTCCAGACAGGGATATACAATGTCCAGTTCAAGTAACATGATGGTTTAATTTGTGGGTGATGCAGGTTTAAGGGTCAGGCTGTGGTACAAGACAGGGATAGTGAATGGTCTGTGACTTTTTTTCTGTGACTTTTATAACCTAAGTGTGTTGCCTAAAATGTACACGTATCCATTTGACTGTTGTGGATGTTAATTTCAGCTTCTCCAGCCTGTTTTGGGGTGTAATAATGACGGTGATTGTTGCACTCCATAACTTAATGGTAATCGCTTCCAAATCGATGCTCACTATCGAAAAACCTTATCGATATCGGCCGACAATCAGACTATCCGCCTCGATCTCGATAGCCAACGCAATCGCTCAACACTATAATGACTCCTCACACTGTGCTAAAGGTCCGCTCAGATATGACGCGGTCTGCTGGCAAGGAACAGACGACCTCTATGGTGTGGCGAGTGAAAACGATCTTCGTCAATTTTGGATACCCAGAAGTCTAATGGGTCCGGAACTCATACAAAAACATCGGTGTTGAGACGCAGATAGTCGTGCACCATGATCTTAATCTGGTCTCTGTGTGTTCAATGTGTGCCCTGCATTGCAAAGCGTTGTGATGAGGTAAATAAAAGATGCCAGAGGTCACACCCATTAGGCATCTGCCACCCTGCCTGCTGCTGCTGCTGCCGCTGACGGCTATTTGGCCACTACTGCTGTCACGTCGCTGATGTTTGGTCCACCGTGACATTTGAGAACGTGAAGCAGCTGCAACAGATGTTCTCCAGTTGATCAATCAGCAAGTCTCCATTTCCTGCATTTTACTCTCTATTGGGTGGGGAGAAGGAAAGTGCTGAGCTTTTTTTGTACCGGGATCCAGGAGGGTGGCCACCCAGAACTGTTGTTCATTTTTGATGCCTTAATGCGAGGATCATGTTGGACGGAAAGGAGCATCCAAGCACTCATGTGAAGAGATGGAGCCATGATTTCCAAGCCTCTGGGTCGAGGGCACTAGCAAAACTGCCTATCCTCATCTATCCTCCATCCGCCTCAAAATTTGCCGTGCAACCTCTTTCCAAGGCAGGGACGTCGGTAACGTCGGTGTCTAGAGAATAACTCCTCCACCTCCTCCTCCTCCTCCGATTCCTCCGCATCAGCTTCAACACAGCCCTGACTTGCCTGAGATATGCCCCGAAGCTGATGCGCTGCCTTGCACTACCCTGGACCCGAACCACGCCTAAAAAAGACCGATAAAATTGAGAAATGGGGGGCCTTGTGGATTCGACGGAGAAAAAAGGCTCCGTGTCCGCATCTGTGCCCTCTCCCCCTCCGTCGGGGGGGCCCTGTTGTTTCGGGGATTTCCCAATGATCGTTCCAAACTAAATCACCACAACCTCATGCTGACAAGGGCCGTCCGCACTGAAACCTTTTTTGGTGGCTTCTTAAAAACTGGCAAGGATGGTGCAGAGACCTTTCACCTGCCTCCACTCTCGTTGGCTCAACACCCCGATGTCCGCACCGCTGCTTGTCAGGCCATGGTCATTCGCTGCTAAGGGGATTGCCTGCTGCCACAATCGCTGGAGCATGTGGGGGGTGGAATTCCAGGTGTTGCCACGTCAACAAAAAACTTGACGGGGGGGCCGAGCGACCTGCAAAGCAGCCAGGGGAGAAGCGGGGGGTGCGAACGGCGGAAGTGCGAACCAGACCTCGCCCCTTTCCTCACGGGCAGCCCAAACCCGGGTAGCTCTTTAGAAATTTCTGGCGACAAGGGTTATGACTTTTGCCAGGGAAGGGATTGCTCCAGCCTACCGATCTTAAGGGGGGCCACAGATTCGCCGTTTTCCCCAAACCCCCCCTTCCCCGGGCCCAAAGTCTTGTCACCCAGCCAGCGTCGGTCCTTTGCGGAGAGCCCTCCCCAGCGCCTGACCTGTGTGTGGACGGTTCCAAGGCAATTAATTTTTAAAACGCCGGTGGCCCCCGGCACATGATGCCCCAAGGACCCCTTGGGGGAAAAGCCCTGAAACCCTCCCTGCAGTTTTTTAAGAGCGTGCGCCGACCTAGACCACCGTACCCCCAGAGACATCCCCCAGCTCACCCCTGAGTGTCACAGAGATATAGCGGCCCTTTGGCGTGCTTATAGTCCATTTTGGTGGGCAGATGGACTTTCCGCACAGAGCAACAACGCGCTTGAATTTTTTGATGCACTGCCCGGGCCCGGGGAGGGGGTGGCTTTTCTGGCAAAGAAATGCCTGCTCGGCATTGGTATTGGGGCAGGCAAGGGCCCCAAATGGGCGGGAACCATCTGGCCACCAACGGAAAGGCAACATTTCCAAGGCCCAAAGCCTGGAAAAAAGGCCCACATTACTTTGGCTTTGGGATGGTTTGGGTTAAAGTGTTTCTTTGCTCCCCAAACTGGAAGAAGAAGGCTGGCTGCTAACTGGCCGCTGACTGTCAGGCGTCAAAATGGGGGGAAGGAAAGGGAGGGTGGGTCTCTGGTTGGCTGATGGGACTCGGGGACGGTGAGGCTGAAACAGGGGATCCCTGATCATACTCTGAGAGACAGGGCACTGAGGAAGCTTGGTGGTGGCGGAGGAGGATGAGGGGAGACAGGGGGTTTCAGTGGGTTTGGGGGCCCGGCGTCGGTCTGGGCCTTTTTGGCCCAAATTTGCCTCCATTTAACTAAGCATTCGCTGCTGTGATAGACATTTGGGGGGGTTAAAAGCTAAGAATAACTTCCTTATATACCCAAACCCCTAAACTCAGGGAGTACCTAAAATTTTTAAACCCCCTGTTAACCTTTAAAATTGCAACAATGTCTAAAGGCTTGCATGACATGAGCTACACAATTTTAAAAACATACAGATTAACATATGTGATAAAAGGAAACCTTTCCTTTCTGTAAATAAATGCTAATAAATAATAAAATCCGATTTGTAATTCAAACCTTTTTGGGGAAAGGGTTTCCTTTTTTTCCAAATGTTTTTTCTGTAGATTTAATTGTGTGCTTTTGTCATGCAAGCCTTTCAGACATTGGGTTTCAAAATATGGTTAACTAGGGTTTTAAAAATTTAGGTTTCACTCCCTGATGTTTTGGGGACTGGTATATAAGGAAGCTTATTCTTAGTATTTGATGTTTAGGGTTAAGGCCAGGTACATAGGGTCGAAACGCGGGAGGGAAAAGCGGTTGGGTTTTAAACTGTGTTTTTTAAAATTTTTCTAAAAAAAATGTGCGTTTTTCTTTAATACTTTTGGGGTTCCTCTCCCCCGGGAAGTGCCGGGAAATTTTCTCCCCAAAAAACATTCTGCTAAAAAGCCGTTACAGCCCACGGCTCCCTTCCCCGGGCCCTTGGGGAAACAAACAGGAGGGTCGGACAACTAACTAAAGGGAGTCACTGGTTGGGGTTTCCCTTTTTTTTCTTTGTACTCAAGCCCGGGGGGGTTTGGGTTAAAACCCCCTTAAAATTCTTCCTCTACTTAAGCGTTTATGGAAAGGGGGCCCTATGACATCGCTGGGGGAAAAACAGAGGCTTGCTCAAAGAAAAGGGCCCCTCCCCGGGGCCTTTTTGAGGTGAAACGGGGGAGCGGGGTTTTCCGTGGGCCGTGGGGGGCGGGAAACATATCAGCAGTGTTCCCTTTCCGACCGAACCCCTCCCCCTTTTTTTTGGCCCGGACCCGGGACTGACACTACCCCATGTCCTTTTCCTCCTCGTCCAGTGATGAAGCGTCGCAAGCAAAAATTTTGCTGAAAAGAAAAACGTTGGATCCCCCAATGTCGCATCATCAACACAACCCCAGGTACTTGGTCCCTCCCTGACATTCTGAAACCCGGAGCTTTCGGGAAAACAAACAAAGTGGGACGGCCAAGGGTTGCCGCCGGCCCCCGGGAATTTTTTTCTGATTGACCGGCTTCCTTCTCCTCCTCTGATGGCAGCAGTAACTGGGCGTCAGAGCAGAGAAAATCATCATCTTTGGCCTCTTAATCTTTTAACATGCCTTCTGACCCCAACCGCATTTTGTCATTAAAGAGGTCTTCAGAAAATGGATTATCCACAGTGGTGGGTAATTTGGGCTGCCTTCGCTTCATGTTGGACGGATGCTGATGATGCTGATGACGACATTTGTGGCCGTGACTGGGAGGACGAGGAGGTAAGACTGATGGATGCAGGTTGCATTAACCACTGAAGAACAGATTGGCGACGCTGTTCGTTACTGAGATTCACAGGGCCCTGACCCAGCGATGACAGGCCTGACGGTCCTGCAACTGACGATCCGCTGGCATGCGTGTTGTCGCCAGCACTGGAAGGAACACCTTCTCTCGTACCTCTATCTCCATGTCCTACCCCCATCTTTGCTCGCTTACCACCTGAATTTCGCTCCATGTTCAGAAAGATAAAAATTTGAGAAGGTATGGAAGAGTTTTGGAAAGTCTCTTATTAAAAGACGGCAAATCACAGCTATTCTCAAATCCCTCAAATCAAAACAAAATTGCTGAATTGAAATCTAAGTGCTAGGTACCTCTACAAAGTTTGACTGACCAAACGTGAAAAAAACACGTGTCTGAAATGTATACGGATAATAAAAGGTATTTTGGCACCTATCAGTACACCTGTGGTGACTACAAAGTTGCTGGATTCAAATTTAACTGCAAGGTGGCTCTATCAACAAAGCTGGCCTGCGCCAAAGTGAAAAAAACACGTATCTGAAATGTATACGGGATAATAAAAGGTTTTTTTTGGCACCTATCAATTCACCTATGGTGACTACAAAATTGCTGTATTCAAATTTAACTGCAAAGTAGCTCTATCAACAAAGCTTGACTGACCAAAAGTGAAAAAAACACCTGTCTGAAATGTATACGGATAATAAAGGTATTTTTTGGCACCTATCAATTCACCTGTGGTGACTACAAAATTGCTGTATTCAAATTTACTGCAAAGTAGCTCTATAAGAAAGCTTGACTGACCAAAAGTGAAAAAAACACCTGTCTGAAATGTGTACGGATAATAAACGGTTATTTTGGACCTATCAATTCACCTGTGGTGACTACAAAATTGCTGTATTCAAATTAACTGCAAAGTATCTCTATCAACAAAAGCTTGACTGACCAAAAGTGAAAAAAAACACCTGTCTGAAATGTAACGGATTAATAAAAGGTATTTTTGGCACCTTCGTCCCCCTGTGGTGAAACCCCAAAGTTGCTGGGTTTAAATTTTAACTGCAA
>JAODAL010021854.1:0-66072 GCA_025379985.1 Phyllomedusa bahiana
AAAAAGTTTTGGGTTTCCCAGAAACAATGTGGGGGTTGATAAAGTCATGAAAAAACGTATTTGCTAAAGGGGTTTTTTAAAAAGGAAATTGGATTCAGGGGGTTTGTGTTTAAAAAAATGACCACCAGGGGAAAATTTGTTGTGTGTTGTTCTTTTGGGTTTGTATTTTCAAACCCCTTTAAAGCCCCTCTAAAAAATTTTTTTATTTCTTTATGTCCTGATTTTTTAAAAATTTTGGAATTTAATAAAAATGTACTTTTCCCATGACTGTAGAGGGGAAACACGCCCTTTTTCCCTTTTTAAATTAAAAAGCAACAAAAAAAATTTTTTATTATTTTTTTTTATTTTAAAGTCCCATTGATTCCAGGGCGTTGTACATTTGAGGGGGGTTACATACATAAGTCAATAAAAAAAATTGGGGGAAAAATATGTGACTAAAAAAATGATAAAAAGGGAAAAAAGAGGGACCCTCCCCCACAAAAGGTTACAATTTTGAAAGGGAAGGGAAAGGGAAAGGACAAAAGGGGTGAGGGCAGACATGTTTGTGGAGGGTTTTTACTGGGGGGGTCGGGTTTTATTGTGGTTTAGGAAAATCCGAAGAGATGGGTTTTAAGGTTGCTTTTGAAAGGGGGAAAAGTTGGGAGAGTCTGATTTTTTGGGTTTAAAATGATTTCCCCAGAGTGTGGGGGGGTAAAGGCCCCGGGAAAAATTTCTTGGAGAGGTTTATGTGGGGAGTTGTTTGAGGAGGGGGGGCAGAGGGAGAAGGCCCCTGTGAGGAGGGGAGATTCCCGGTTGAGGGGAGGTATTGGAAATTAGGAGAGATGTATGGAGGGGGAGGGGGTTTTAGGGGCGAGGCCTTGTGGTCATGGGTTAGTAAATTTGGGAAAATTAATCCGCTGGACAATGGGTAGCCAGGTGAAGGGATTGCAGAGGGGAAAGGGCGGGGGAAAGATGCGAGGAGAGGGGGGGAAAAGGGCCCGGGAGCTGAGTTTAAAGGATGGATTGGAGGGGAGCGGGGGTGCTAGTTTGGGAGCCCACAGAAAGGATTTTCCCAGTTTTAGGCGGGGAAAATGGGAAAAGGGCGGGGCCAGCTTTTTTTTGTAGTTTTCAAAAGTTGAGGAATTTGCGGATGGAAAAAAGATATTTTTCAGGTGGGGGGCGGCAGGGGGAAATTTTGAGGGCCTGGTTTGCCCAGGGGGAAAGTCTTAGGTTTCCCAAGGCGAGGGGACTTGAAAGGAAAACGGTGGGGTGTAGAGCGGGTTGTTAGTGATAGGAGTTTCAGGTGGGGGTTAGGTGGGAGGGGGGGAAGATGTTTGTTTTTGGTTTTTTCCCCAAAATTTTATTTTTAGAAAGGCGGGGGAGAAGAAGGGGGGTAAGGGGACAATAGACAGTCGGGGAAACCCGGGGAGAGAAGGGTTTTAATATCAGGACCGAGTTTTAAAAAAGCTGGGTGCCCATAAAGTATAAAAGGTTTGGTTTGCTGAAACCCCATCCCGAGGGTTTATTAGTTGACCCCCCCCCCCCCCCCCCCCCAAAAGAGTGTCGATTGAGAAGGTGTGGGCCCGGGCCCCTGACCCCTGGGGGACACCAAAGAGAGGGGGCCCCGGAGGGAGGGGGGTGGTGCGAGGTTTTGGAGAGACACTAAATTTTTTCCGATCGTGGGGGGAACGAGGAAAACCCAGGAAAAGGGGCCCAAAGTCGTGATTCCCCGAGGGAGGAGAGGATTTGTCACTTTTGGGGAAAAAACGTTTTTGGAAAGGGTCCATATCCATAAAATTTCTGATCCAGAAAATTTAAAACCTTTACTTTTACATTTTTAGGGAATGCTCTAAAAGGAAAAAAAAAAAAAGGCCCCCCAAAAATTGTGGGTTTTTTTACCCACTTTCCCCTTTGAAAAAAAGTGAAGTAAATTGATAAAAAAAGTTATATTTTCCCTAAAATTTTTTAACCCAAATTTAAAATTTGTACTTCGGGCCAAAAAAAAAAAACGAGCTGTCACACAGGTCCGTGGGTTGGGGAAAAAAAAAAAAATTTTTGGTTTCAGAATATAGATATTTGGGCCAAATTTTTCCCGGGAAAATTGAAGGGGAAAGACCCCCTAAACCAAGGAATTTTCCAGACCCCCAGGAGAGTCTTTAAAAAGGGAAAAGGGTTTTCACCCAAAAATGAGTCATTTTTTTTAACTCCCCGTTTTTTTTTTTAAAACATTTTTTATAATTTTTGGGAAATTTTTTTTTTAAAAAGTTTTTCATTTTCTTTTTCAATATTTTTTTTTAAATTTGTCAAGTTTTTCAGTTTACCACTTTGGGGCCAAATTTGGCCTTTTTTTGCATGTTTTAAAACAGAGTCAGAGAGATGTTTTTAAATAAATTATGAAACATAGGAGACTTAAGACTGACTAAAGCCCCCATTGCTTCTATGGGGAGGTTTTTAGTCATCCCTTTTTGTGACTGGGAAAATAAGTGTGCGGGAGGTAAAAGGGGAAAAAATTGGGGAAAATTCCTTTGGGGACTGGTAGACCCTTTGTTTTTATTATTCCCGGGTGTCTCCTTTCATTTTGGGCCCCTCTTTGTGCGGGATAATGGCAGTTTAATGGTTTCTTTCTTTTTTAAAACGGGAAAGTGGTTTCAGACAAATTTATTGGGCCCTTTGTGGCCAATGGGAAAGGCAGGCTTTTGTTTTTTAAAATTTTTAAAAGTGAAAAGGGAAAAATTAAAAAAAAAATTTTCTTAAAAAATTTTATTTTTTTTAATAAAATTTTGGTTTAAAAAATTTTTTTGGGGCAATTTTTTAAGTTTAGGGGAAAAATTTTAAATTTTTTCCCAGTTTTTTGGATTGTTTGTTTTGGGTTTAAAAAACCCGGAAGGGGTAATCCCCAAAATTTTAAATTTAAAAAAAAAAACCCATTTTTGTGCAAAAAAGGTTTGGAAGGTTTTTTAATTTTGTAAAGGAAAAAGGGAAAAAAATTTTTTAAAAAATTAATTATTTGGGGGGTTCCCAAAATTTTTTTTAAAAATTGGGGGGGGAAAGGCTTTTCTTTGAAAAAAAATTTTAATTTATTATTTGTTTTTTACTCAAAATAAAGCCGAGGTTTTTCGCAAAAAAAATGTGCGGGTTTAAATTCCGACCTTGGCTTATCCTCGAGTCACGGGTGGCCCCGCTCGGGGGGCCTGCGAGGGCCCCCGAACGGGGCCCCAGGGAAAAAATCGCATTTTACGGCTCTAAGGGGCCATATAAATGATTTGCCGATTTAAAAGCAAAAGCCCGGGGGCCCGGGACCCCCTGTCGGCGTTCTTTTTCCCCCTGTTTTCGCCCTCCCCCCGGGCCCGCATACAGGAGAAGATCCCAAATGCAGAGCACAGACCCGGCGTCCCTCTCTGCAGGGGGGACTCTGGGGGGGCTGCTAAATGGCGGCTGTGGATTTTCCGGCCGGAAAGCGGTGTCCCCCCCAGGGTTTCCCCTTTGCGGGTTGATGACGTAAACCCCCCTTTGTGCCGGAAGACCGGGGTTGCGGGGGAAAAAAAAAGCGGTTGAGGGCCCCCCGGAAGGGTTGACCCCCGGGGTAACTTGGGGTTTTTAAATTAAATTTTATTTTTTTTTAAAATAAACTTTTTGGGGGGGAAAGGGCGGCCAATAATTTAAAAATGGGGCATTGACTCAATAGTAGTTGGGGGCATGACTGTAATTTTCTTTGGGGCATGACTGCCTTGTTTAATTGGGGGACGGGCTAAATATTAATACTTGGGGGTTTTAAAGGCATTTTTCCTTTTTTGGGGACATGACTGCCTATAGTTTTCCTAGGGGGGCATGATCCCCAAAGCTACTTAGGGGGATTTGACTGCCTTTTAGTTCCTATGGGGAAATTTTGGGACTGCCTGTAAATTAACTAGGGGAAAAAGGGAGGGCCTTTGATTATGGGGGTTTTTGGGGAAAGGCCCCATGGGGAAGGGGGGTGTATGGTTAAAAGGGGGGGGGGTGGGGTTAAATGTTTTTAAAAAATATGGGGGAATTTTCCCCTGAAGCCCTACAAAGGGGGAATAAAGGGGTATATTTAGGGGGACAAAAAGGGTAGAAATTTTTTGGAAATTATTTTTATTTTTGGGGAAAATTTAAGACCCGGTTTTAAATAAATGGAGAATGTCCTAATTTGGTTTTTTGGGGGGAAAAGGGGTTGGGGGGGGGGCGCGGTAACCCGGGGGGGGGGTTTAGGGGGGGAAACGGTTTTAAAAAATTTGGTGGGGTTTTTTTTAGCTTGGGGGGGGTTTTTAAAGTGGGACCCTTTTTTTTTAAACGGGGATTAAAAGGTTTTTCGACGGGCTGAGAGCTCCTCTTGGGGGGGGAAAAGGTCGGGAACCCTTCTCCCTTTTTTGGGGAAGAAAATGGGTTTTTAAAAAACCCAGGGGGGGGGTTTTGTTTGGCCCCCGCCCGGGGAAAAGGGGTAAAAGGGTAAAATTTGGTTGGTTTTCTGGGTTTTGAAAAAGGAAAAATTCGGTTTTTTCCTTTTTTTTCCCTTTTTTTTTTTTTTTTTTCCCTTGCACGGGTTTTAAGGGGGCCCGGGGCCAAGGGGAAAAATTTTTTGGGGCCAAAAGCTAATTACAATTGTTTTTTAAAAAGACCTTTTTGGACTGGGGAAGGAAACCGGTGTTGTAATTCTGGGGGGGTAATAAAGGGGAAAATTTAAAAACTTTACCCCACGCCCCCTTTGAGCACCCAGAGCTAAAGAGCGGGGGGGATGCAGGGGGTTATGGTTGAGATTGGGGCAAAACCCCCTTTTAAATTGGGGGGGGGGGGGGCGTTTGTTCAGGGCCTTTGTTGCAAAAGGGTTATGCCCCCACAAGGAGGACAAATCTTTTTTCACCAATTAAACTCTTTAGGGAAATTTTGCTCGATTCCTCTACAAAAAACAACCCAAAAAATTTAATTTTTCATCAGGGCATAGAGTAGTCCTTTTTTTTTCCAAAACCTCTTCCTTTATGGATTGATTTGGTAGCCCCCTGCTCCACAGAGAAAGTTTTTCTAAGGTGGTCGCATTTCTGAAAACCTGCCATTTCAGCATTGCTGCTATCCGTAAGGGACTCTCTCTAGGTATAGCAGTTTTCAGATCACTTCCTATCTTTTGCTCTCTGAAGTTCAGTTTTTTTTTTTTTAAGACTTTGGGGCCATAGCCCTTTTGGAAAATAGGAAATTTCCCCTTTGGGCCGTGGTGTGAAAAAAATTTTTTAAATTGGTTTGTGTGGGATCCCCGTATGAGTGATTGGGGAAAGCCCTTGTGGGGGCTGGGGGAATTTGTTTTAATAAAAGGGGGAAAAGGGGTTGTGACCAGAGAGAAAGGAAAATTAATGTCGGGAAATGAGCAGAGACGAAAAAACCAGTTTAAAGTAAATTTCCCCACCCTCATGTGAGAGGAAAAACGTAATTTTTTAAAGCGGGTTGGAAACGGGGAAAACAAAAAACAGCTCTAGCAAAAACCCCCCAAAAAAAACCCTCCCATCCCAATATAAGCTGAAAATTTTTTCCCCTGGTCACTTTACTTTTTAAATTTTAAAAATAAATAAAAACCTAAAAACGCAAGAAAGAAAGAAAAAGTGATAAAAACCCCTAATCCCCGGGAAACAGGTTTTTAATTTTTGCTTTTACGATCAGGGCCCAAAGTGTATGTTTGCCCCTATACAAGCACCGATAAACCAAACGAAAACCCGTCTTTTTAGTGCCTCATAGTGGTCAGATACCAGTTGGGTTTGGGTTACACATGACAGTAAAAAAACAGCACTGTTTCCAGCAAAAAAATGCAAAAAAAAGCATTAAAATTTCCAGGGACTCACAGGAGACTTTTTTTTTATGAGAGTCCCCCCTTTTTTCCTTTTCTTTTTTCCTTCCGCTTAGATGTCAAAAATGATTTCTCCCAGCCAAAAACTGTCTTTTGCAGAATTTACTACAAAATGTTAGACTCCTAATTTTCCCCTTCCCCTTTACCTGTTTTCTACCTCTGTAAAAAAATTATTATTATTACTTATTTTTTTTTTGAGGCCCTTGGTTCCAGGGCGCGTAAAATTCAGGGGGTTACATATTTAACATAATTTAAAGGGACAATTACAATAGGGGACATTATGTGACTAACAACAGGTACAGAGGGGGGAAAAGGGCCCCTGCCCATGAGGGTTACATTTTCTCCCAGGGAAGGGGGGAAAGAGACGAAGGGTTTGGAGGGGACATTTTTGTGGGGGGAGTAGTGCAACGGGGGTTATTGTTGGTTATAGGAATCCTGAAGGAGGGGTTTTCAGGTTCTTTTTGGGGCCCAAGTGGGGTGGGGGGAGAGGGTCTGATGTGTTGGGGAAAGGGGATTTCCCAAAAGAGTGGGGGGAAAAGCACGGGAAAATTTTCCCCGGGAGACGGTTTTGGAGGAGCTGAAAGGGAGGCAAAAAAAAGAAGGCCCTTTGTGAGGAGCGGAGGTTCCCGTGGGGGGAGGTTTCTGGGATTAAGGCAGAGATGTATGGGGGGGAAAAGGTTTTATGGAGAGCCTAGTAGGTCTTTGGTTAGTAACGGGGAACGGGATTCGCGGGGCAATGGGCAGCCAGTGAAGGGTTTGGGGCAGAGAGGGAGGCAGGGGAGTAGCGAGGGGGGGGGGGGGGGGGGGGGGGGGGGGGGGGGGGGGGGGGGGAAGAGGTGGATAAAAACGGGGAGCAGAGTAAAGGGATGGATTGGAGGGAAAAGGGGAGAATTCCGGGGATGGGGGGCCCAACGAGAAAGGATGTTGCGTAGTCTAGGTGGGAAAATGACAAGGGAAAGGGACCAGAATTTTTGTGTTTTTCAAAGTTAAGGAATAAGCGGTTACGGGAGAATTTTTCAGGTGGAGGCGGCAGGGGCAGGGGTGAGGGTTTGGATGAGCGGTTCAAAGGAAAAGATTGGGGGTAAAAAGGTTTCCCAAGGCAGAGGTGTTAGAGCCGTTTGACATTTGATAGGGGAGATCAGATGGAGGGATAGGGGTGGGAAAGGGGGGAAAAAGGATGATAAATTCATTTTTTCCCCCACATTTGTTTTAGGAGGGGGGGAAAGGGAGAAAGGTGGTTATGGATAAAAGAAAAAGGGGTGTGGGATAGAGAAGGTAGTGGACCCAAAAAGGGGACTGACCCTGGGGGAAAACCAACAAAAAAGGGGGGCGAGAGGAGGAGGATGAGCGAGAGTGGAGAAAACGTGAATGAACCGCCCGTGAGGAAATGAGGAGACCCAGGAAAAAAGGGCAAAGTCTGTGATGGGGAGGGGAAGGAGGGAAATGGTCGACAGTGTCAAAGGGGGAAAAGGGGACAGGTCCAAGAGGAGGAGACAGATTTGTGGCATGAGGTTGCGGGTTCCCTAGGTCTTTGGGTTTGACTTTGGTTAGGGCGGCGGTTTCTGTAGAGTGGGGAGGTCGGGAAACCAGTTTGCAGTGGGTCAAGAAGGGGATTTTGTGGAGAGATGGGAGGACGTTAAGTTTAGACGTGCTGTTCAAGTCCCTTTGAGGCGAAGGGGAACCCAGTGGTTGGGGCGATATTTGGGGACATTGGGGAAAAGGGGGCAAGAGATGGTTTTTTAAAGGGATGGTGTGAGGGGCCGATGTTTAAAGGAGGGGGGGGAAAGATTGCCGAGGTTAATGTAAGGTTGAAGAGATGGGGGGAGGGTGGGATGTTAGCAGCCTGAGGTCTGGGATGGGGTTTGGGATGGCAGGGGGTAAAGACAAAAGGGTTGGTGGGGTTGGGATTTGGACATTTAGAGGGAAAGCTTATAAAGGAGTGCATTTGAGAAGAAAGTTGGGGGGGGTTAGTGAGGGCCCAGGTGTAGGGGTTTGGGCTGGGGGGACACTGCGGAATAGGGTTTGGTTTTGGGGGGACTGCCGGGTAAAAGCTTTGTTTTTATGAGATTTATTTTTTTTTGGAAAAGGGGAGTGGCCAAGTCATCTGTGAGAGGGAGAGTTTGGGGTGGGGAGGTGCATTTTGGCAGGGAGAGGTTGTGGTGTTAAAAAGTTGTCTAGGGTTGTGACCCGGGGAGATATAAAGGTCAAAAGAAGTCTTGTTTGGCTGAGGTGAGTGCAGTTTTAAAGGGTATTAGAAATTTGTTTGAGGGTTTTAAAGGTAAAGTGGGGGAAACGAGTTTTCATCCAGGGGCGTTCCCCAATTTGGAAGCTCGCCTTTTCAGCTGGTTTGGCGGAGTGTGGGGTTCCCAAAGGGTTTTTCCTGTTGATTTTGAAGGTTCTTTTGGGGGTGTGAGAGGGGCCCGCCCAGGGTGGGGGAGTGGAGGTGATTGTGTTGTTCCCCATCCCATAGAAACCTTAATGGTAATAATTACTCCTTTGTGCCCCTTTATAGTAATTTTCCCCCTGATGGCTTTAAAGGTAAAATTTGTGCACAAAGTTTTATTTTTGCTTTGTGCCCCATATAAAAAGGCGACATACATTCAAAGTAGAAAGCAGATGGGTTTGAATCCTTTTAAATGAGGTGGGCTTGCTTATTAGCTATAGCCCCCACATTAAGTAGATAGGTAGGTAAATTGGCCTCCCTTTGGGTTTGGTGGGAAATTAAAAAGCCCTGGGATGGGTTTGGGTTTATAAAGGCTTCCCGTAAGTGGTGGGGGAGGTATTTGGGCCCCCTAAGAAGGGAATTTATGAAAAAAAGGCCCCCAATAAAAAAAGAAAAGATTTAATAGGCAAAACCATAGGTAGGAAAAAGTATATAGGAAAACTGGCATTTAAAGGTAGGTAATAGACCCCCATTAGGTAGGTATAGCACCCCCCCTGTAGGTAGCTATAAGGGCCCCTGTAGGTATATAGGTCCCCCAGTATATAGGTAGGTAAAAGAGGTACCCAGTAAGTAGGTTTTATACCCCCCTTTGTGACTAGATGGGGTTGGAAATATGGCCCCCAGGTAGTTAATAAAAAAACCCCATAAAGGAAAGAAAAGTGGAAAATATAGGCCCATGAAAGGGCATTTTAAAATTAGGAAATTATACCCCCCAGTGGGTTTTGGCTTTAATAGATCCAGCATTAGTAGGTAGGTTTTAATTAACCCTCTTTAAAGGTAGGCATAGGGCCCCCGTAGATAGGAATTTGATTTCCCCTTAGTTTGGTTTTAAAATAGGCCCCCCAGTGGGTTTTGGTATATAACCCCCCAAAATTAAGTTAGTATAGGGGCCCCTAGTAGCCAAGTTTGTGGGTTTTCCCTTAGGAAAGGGTAAAAAATATAGGCCAACTTTATTTTAAGTATAGAGCCCAACCCAAAAAATGGGTTTGGGTGGGTTTTATATAGGTCAGTAGGAAATTATATAGGCCCATCTATAGCTAGGCAGGAAAATTTAACCCGGGGTAGGTTTTATAGGCTCCTTTTGGGTAGGTGAGTAGGCCCCTTTTGTGGGTTTGTCCCCCTATTCTAAATTTGGGGGCCTTTGGGCTGAAAAAAAAAAAATGAAAACCAAAATCCCTCGTCTGGGAAAGGTTGTGTCCATCACGGGGCTGTGTGATGTCATCCCGTCCCTTTTAACTGGGTCCCCAGCCCCTTCACATCTCCTATGTCAGAAGAAAAAGATAGGTTTCCCCTTAGGTTTTATGTCTCCATTTGCAATGTTTTCGGTCTTTTTTGGGGCTTTTCATTTTGGGAAAAACCAAATGAAAAAAAACGACCAAAAGCAGACCCCTTTAGCCCTTTTAATAGTAAAAACGTTCTGAAAATCAAACCACAGGACTTTTTTTTTTGCTAAATGGTTTTTTTTTGAAAACATGTTCCCAAAAAAATGCCAGAAAGGGCAGAAAATTTTGTACTGAAGTTTTATGTAAACCAACGGAGTTTTTGTTTTCGTTTTTTTTTTGCCTTTTTTTTTTCGGGGAAAATCCACAGTAAATTTTTGGGGTTTTGCCACAAAGTCAGTTCCTTCCTCTTATGTGTCGAATATAAAAAAAAAAACATCCTGAGGGCTTTAAAAAGCTGGGAGGGGGAGAGGAGGGGGAAAGGGGGAGAGGAGGGGCGGGGGAAGCAAAGGGGGGTCTCTAAAGTTTAAATCAAATAATAAAAATTACAACCGTTTGGGTTTTTCTATGCAGCGACGACTCATTTCACGCACTTTCTCCCCAAAACCCCCTTGGGAAGCTCCTTCACATTCCCCGTCATCCGATAAGAAAAGGGGAAAAATCAAAAACCCCGGGGCCGATCAGCTTTCCTGGGCAGTGTTTCCCGGGCGGTGTCTAATGTAAAACTTTCAGGAAACTAAGGGGGACTGGCAATTTCTGTAGCTCTACAGGCTTCCCTTTTTGTAATCAATATATTTAGAAAAATGATGAAATACCCATTTTGGAGGATCCCCCCGGCAAACATTTTCATGTGGCCCAAAACCCTTTAATGGTCGGATTTTGACAGGCACTGGACAAATAAGTCTGTTTTATGGAAAGGCTTTAAAATTTTTGGGTTTTTTGAGAGTTTTTTGTCCAATGCCCCTGTAGATAACTTAGGCTTGTGGCCCTGGAAGGGCGGAAACACAGGGGGGCGTGATGAAATTTTTTTCATCACACCCCCATGTGCCGCCCTTTCTCCCGTAGGCCATAGTTTGTGTCCCCAGTTTACAGGAAAAAGGGCGGGAGCCCCGGGTTTTCATATTTAAAAATGTAGGAGGGGCAAATAACTCAAAATTTTTTGTGGGTGCTTTTTTTTTCCCACAATTAAATGTATGGGGAGGGAAAAGGGGGGGGATACTGTTTTGTGGGCTGCGCAGGGCCCTAAATTAAGCTCTTGGGAATTTGGTTTCAAAAAGTGAAATGGGGCCCCCCCAAATTTCCCTGTTCCCTTTTACTTTTGGTTCTTTTTATGTGGGCAGGAGTGCTTTTGGGCCCCCCTCAGGGCCCCCCAGGGGCCCCGGGGAGCGACTGCTACTGCGGGACCCCCTGTAGCTACGCCCTGGTGGGCTTGGGTTGGATTTGACTGCTTTTGGGTTTTATTGCAGTTCAGTCTGACTATAATACCAAGGGTTGGTATTCAGCGCTTTCCCCTCTAAAAGGGTTTCCCCCCATGCAAAATATTTTCTGGGGTCTACAGAAAGCCCCAAACTAAACCCGGGCCTTTCACCATTTTGGGGACATGTCCCCCTTTGGGCTTTTGGGGTCTTTTTGGGTTGGGCCCCATTCGCCCATATAAATTTAAATGGCGTTTTACCAAAAACTAGGGGGACATGATACGCCAGGCAAGGGAAAATTTTGGGAAAAACACCTTAAAATTTGCTTCAAAATTTGCTAGGGAATGAATTTGCTACCGTCTAAAATTTTTGCTTGCACCTAGATTAAGCGCATCGAAATTTACTGTGCAAAAGGGGGACCGAATCCGATTTTGGGCAGGTTAATTTTTATTCAGGGGGGCTCTATACTCTCATTTTTTTGCGCCTTTTTAAAAGGCGGGGGAGGGTTTCCCGCCTTTTTTGACAAGTTGCCCTTTGGGGCTATTAGCCCCACGGTGTTAAAATGGAAAACTGGGCCCCCAAAAAAAATTTTTTTAAAATTTTTCCCTCAAAATTTCCAAAAAAATTTGGGTTTGGCCAACCCCCCCTTCCCCCCCCCCCCCCCCCCTTTTTAAGAATAAACGTTTTTGGTGCACCTATTGTGGGTTCAAAAAACCTTTCAAAAAAACAATCAAAAATCAGAGCACTCTTAGACACTAAAAAAAGGTCAAAAAGGGGCATAAGAAATTTTTTGGGGAAAACATTTTACTACTATGAAAAAATATGAAAAAATGTTTAGGTTCTTAGGTTTTTTTTTTCATTTTTTATCAAAACTATAAAAGCCCACCTAAACCCTGGCAAAGGGGACCCCAATTCGGTGGGAACCTATGTACCCGTTACCTCTCCTGGGGTCTGTTTTTGACCTCCCATTTCAAAGGGGTTTTAAGGTTCCCGTATTAAAAACCGATCTGATTAAAAAACCTTTTGCGGTGGGCGGGGGGTGCATTTTTCCAAGCTGGGGACTAGCCCTTCCCCATGAAAAAGTCAAAATAAAAAAAATTTGTTTTTTGACTATTTGTATGGGGAAAGTGGCTAGTCCCCAGCTTGGGTTTTTGCAGTCCACCCCCCCTGCACAGGCTTTTTTAACAGATCAGTTTTTTTGGAACCTTCTAAACCCCGAAGTGTGGAAAGGGCTGAACAGACAAAAGAGAGGCTGCAAAGTGCGTAGGTTCCCAAACCTTTAATTTTGGGGGGTTTCCCTTTTCCCGGTAGTGGGCCAAAATTTTAAAATTTTTGAAAAAAAATGTAAAAATAAAAACCCCAAATTTTTTTTTTTAAAATTCCTTGTTGCAGAAAATTTCTGTTCCCAAAAAAAAACTTATGTCCTTTTTGACCTGGGTTTTTTTGTGTCTTAGAGGGGCCTTTCTGATTAAATTGTGGGTTTTCTTTAATACTTTTTAAAAAATAAAGGCGAAAATGTTCGAAAAAAATTGGGGGGCGCCCCCGGGGCCCGTCTTTTAGGGCCTTTAATTTAGTGTAAATTTGCGCCTTGGGGAAAAAAAGTACGGGTTTCCTTTTCCAAAAAAACTGGGGGTCTGGTATACCTTTTCATAGTTAAAAAAATTAATGTGCTTTTTAGGGCGCATTGCACCTTTAAAAAGGGGTCATTTCGCAAATCGCGGGGGGGGCCAAATTTTTGTACATTAAAAGTGTTTTGTAATGCGCCCCTTTAAAGCGGCGGCCCCTTTGCATAACGGGAAAGGGGCATAAAATATCGTTAAACAGTGTATTTTTAATTTCGCCCCCCCCCAAAAAAAGGGACATTTGCAAACAGGGGCGGAAAATTTTTTATCATTAAATAGGGGCATTGCGTTAAAGGAGGTTTCACAGCGCATCATTTTTTTACTAAATGTAATGCGCCTTTTTAGGAGCATTACAATGTGTCATGCCCGGCGTATAATGCGCCTAATTTTGGTTCAGTTCATTTTCATCGAGAATATGGCGTCAAGTGCTTTTGCCGCACTATAGACCAAAAAAAGGTGCTTGCATATTGGCACATGTCACCATAAAACTCTTGCAGGAACTCGCAGATCTAACAGTAACACTTACACATCTCAAGTAGGATCCAGCAGTCTAGTTATATGGCATTATAGAGCCAAATCCAGCTTCCCGAGGTGGTGGGACCAGTAGTAGCAGATGGGACCCTAGTCAGAATCACACCCATTGACCTAAAACTGGAAAGAGCTTATTAATGATAAAATTGCAAATACCTTGGTTATAAAATCTTTCATACTCCTGGCCAGTCCTCAGAACATAGGTCAAGGCAGGTGACAAAGAATAAGTGCATGTTCTATGGCACAAGAACATGGCATGGGTTATCTTACTGCTTGGCAGCAGCGCTGCCTGGACAGCATAGGTGAAATAAAGGACTAATGCCTGGATGGCTCCAGCAGGTGACTGGCAGTGTGACAAACCTCACTAGACTGACAGGTAATTATATAAGCAGCACCAGGAGTGTAATACAGCATCTGCTCCAATCTCCAAAATCTTCATTGCTCAAAGCTGTGAACTATAATGTTTCAGATAAGCTCCAGCTAAGGCCTGGGCATGTCTCTCATCGTAGGTGGTGGTCTACAACTTACTAAATAATTACTGTGACTTTCCAGGACTGGTAGGACATGTTCACACAGGCTTACATGAACCATGTGAGGTCAGCTGAAGGATCGTTAATGCGACAATCAATGACATTTATAAAACAGCTAACAAGGAAAGGTTATCAGAGGAAAAGTGGAGATTTTTTTTATTTTCACTATTTTTTCATGTAATTTTATGTGTCGTTTACTTTCATCAAAATAGTCTATTATGACCTTCACACACGGACAAAATTATTGTTCTCTTTTCCTTAAAGAAAGATAAACCCACAATGGTCACTGAAATAACCTGAAACTGACAAAAGTAGTAATAAATTTAAATGTACTGAAAATCAATTAATTAAAATTAGACATTGTTTTTGAATTGTGGTTCAAATAAAAAAAAAAGCCGAAACAAACATAAACTTGCTTTGTAAGAAATGATGGTTCCTTAAAGGGGTTTTGCCACGATCTCATTTCATACCTCCTGTATCCAGCTCTTCAGCTCTGTGTGCTCAGAAGGGGGCGTGTGTGACTTGTTTGAAATTTCATATCATGTGACCCAGCAGGATGACCTCACCAGGCCTTTCCTCTCTGTAGTCAAAGAAAGGTCTTTTTATGTAAAGCATTGTGAGTAGCTGAGAGGTAAAGTTTTTTGCCTCCAGGCACAAGGGTCCTAGGTTCAAATCTCCGCAGGAACCAAACCTGCGTTGTTTTTTCTCTCTTTATCAATGCACAGACCTCATTGAGGTTTCTTTTTTATTTATTTGCACTGTTTGACTAATTACTAAGGAGCACAGGGGACGGGAGTATAGTGATAGCACCTGGGGTTTGAATACTCAGTAGCTGCCTGAGAGGAGAAGTGATGTCTGAGCATGTGTGACCAGGACTGAGGAGCTCTCAGCCCTGGTCAAATCCCCTGGAGACGAGCTGTAAACAATGGGTCACTAAAGGAGCAGCTAAAACAAAAACGGTGCAGAATTTTTAATAATAATGAATGGTGAAAATTTTTGTTATTTCATTTGCGAGCTTCCCACGTCAATTTTACTTTGTGGCAAAACCTCTTTAACTGAATATTTTGCTGCACAACCTTTTGAAGCAATCACTGCAATTTCTGTAACTCTCAATGAGACTTGCCCCTGTCCACAGGTATTTGTACTGCTCCTTGTGAGCAAACTATTCCAGCTGTCTCAAGTATGAAGGCACCTTCTCCAGACTGCAGGTTTCCACTCTTTCCAGAGGTGTTCAATAGGATTTAGATCAGGGCTGATCTGAAAAGCCACTTCAGAATAATCCAATGCTTTGCTCTTAGCCATTCATGGATGTTTTTAGCTGTGTGTTTTGGGTCATTATACTGTTGGAGGGCCCCAGACCTATGGCTGAGACCAAGCTTTCTGACACTGGGCAGCACATTTTACTCCAGAATGCGTTGATGGTCTTGGGATTTCATTATACCCTGTACAGATTCAAGACGCCCTGTGTCAGATGTGGCATATCAGCCCCAAAACATTACCGAGCCTCCTTCATATTTCACAGTAGGTATGTCCTTTTCTGTTTATGCTTCGTTTTTATGTCTGTCAACATAGAGCTAATATGACTTGCCAAAAAGCTCCAGTTTTGTCTCATCTGTCCTAATGACATTCTCCCAGAAGCTTTGCGGCTTGTCAATATGCATTTTGGAAAATTCAGGTCTTGCTTTTTTATGCTTTGTTTTCAACAGTGGTTTCCTTCTTGATTGTCTTCCATTAAGTTCATTTTGGCAGACAACAATAGATGATGTGATCTGGAACTGATGTAGTTTGACCTTGGAGTTCACCTCTAATCTATTTGGTAGTTGTTCCGGGCTCTTTGGTTTTCATTAGTGTCATCCGTCTCCTTAATTTGTCATCAATTTTCCTCTTGTGGCCACATGCAGAGAGGTTGGATACAGTCTCATAGACCATAATCTTCTGAATAATATGTACAACTGTAGTGACAATAACATAAAGCTGTTTGGAAATGCTCTTATAGCCTTTACCTTTAACATATTTCTCTATCATTTTCTTTCTAATCTCTTGAGACAACTCTCTCCTTAGATTCCTTTGGTCCGAGTTTAGTGTTGTACTCACCCTGATACCAAAGACCCTTTAAATAGACAGACCCTTTAAATAGGCAGACTGATTGATTTGAAGACACCTGTGAATCTAATTACAAGATACACCTTAGTTTAATATGTCCTTATGGCCAAATAATTTTCAATCTTTGCTATTATTACCATTACTATTATCCAGGCCAGTACATGTGACGACGTAGCCTGTGATTGGCTGCACATGAATGGACGTTCACTGTGCAGCTGGGATGGAACGGGAACATCATGGAGGTGAGTTTACTTCTTTTTTTTTTCTATTCTAATCATACCCCAGTGGATCAAGTAGTTTTTGTAAGTCCAGGACAACCCATATAATCCCTTACCACTGCAGCCACTTTTGACCTTCCTGGCAGAGCACCATTTTTGAAAACTGACGTGTCATTTTGTGAGAATAACTTTTTGACACTTTTACCTATCCATGTGATTCAGAGAGTGTTTTCTCGTGAGACATTGTGCTTTAAGTTAGTAAGAAATTTTGGTCCAAACAATACTTGTTTATTTATGAAAAATATCAAAATGTTGTGAAAAATTGTAAAAATTTGTCAATTTCAAACTTCAAAAAAATTCTGCGTGTAAGATAGAGAGTTATTCCACTCAAAATAGTTTATATCTAGTATCTACCATATGTCTACTGTAGGTTGGCACATTTTTAAAATGTCTTTTTATTTTTTATGACATTAGGGGGCTTAGAAATTTAGTAGTAATTTTTCACATTTTCAAGAAAATTTGCAATATAAATTTCTTTAGGGACTAGTTCAGTTCTGACGTGGCTTTGATGGGCCTGTATGTTAGATACCTCCATAAATTACTTTATCTAAGAAACTACACCCTTTAAAGTATTTACAACAGCATTTAGGAAGTTTGTTAACCCATTAGGTATTTCACAGAAATTAAAGCAAAGTGGAGGGGAAATTTCCAAATTTCATTTTTTTTTTTTGCAGATTTTCAGTTTTTATCCATTATTCACAGATTCACAGGAACATGGTAGATGTGATCAGGGAAATGCAACTTAATATTTATTCCCTAGATTCTGATTTTTTCAGAGATATCCCATATGTGGCCCTAGTGCATTATTTAGCTCAACCACGATCCTCAGAGTAGGAGTAGAAGAGTGAAGAAAATACTGTAGTGTTTTTTAAATTTTATTTTTAACACGGCTCACTGTGCAGTATACGTGACAAGTTAGTTTTACTCCCTGAGTTGAGACGATTACGCCGATACCCAATTTATATAGTTTTTTATGTTGAGGAGCTTTAAAAAAGAAAAATGTTTTTATTGTGTAAAACAATAGTTATGCATCACTATCTTCTGACAGCCATAACTTTTTATTTTTTCATACACAGAACTGTGTAAGGCCATGTTCACATGGCTTAATTGCGGGGCGTAATTACGTCCCGCAATTACGCCGTGTGGACGGGAGCGGGGGGCCGGCACCTCGTCGGCCCATAGACTATCATTAATAGCGGCGCATATACGCCGCTAGTAAATGACATGTCACTTCTCTCCCTGCTCGCCATATTGTGCGAGCAGGGAGAGGAGACGTAATCCATAGTTCTCTATGAAAACTGTGGATTACTGTAATGACTGGGACGTATTTCAGCCCGTAATTCACGCAGTACGCCGCGAATTACGGGCTGAAATACGTGCCCAAATAAGCCGTGTGAACATGGCCTAAGAGTGAGCTCCAGCAGCGGGTGACACAGCAGGGGGCCAGATTAAAAATACAGCTGGTCCTGCTCTATAGTGCCCCGCTTGGAGCCTCCCAAATGCCCGGGAAAGTACCAAACGCCCATTTGTGGGAAGTCAAATGTGAGGAAGGTGTTAATCCCTAAATACCGTAGGTATTTGGCCCTCAAAAGAGTTTTCTGACTACCTTTTTTTAAGCTTCAAGGGGTTTTGCCACAAAGTAAAATTGCCGTGGGAAGCTTGCAAATGAAATAACAAACATTTTCACCATTCATCTTTTTAAAAATTCTGCACGTTTTTGTTTTCCCTTCCCTTAGGCCATTGTTTCAGCTCGTCTGCGGGGGAAAATACGACCAGGGCGAGAGCCCAAAGTCCGGACGACTGCTCAGGGAAACATCACTTTCTTCTCAGGCGCTACTATTTTTTTAAAACCCCGGGGTTTGGGTCATTCTATCCTGCCCTCGGTTTCCTTTAATTAGTCAAACATGCAAATGAATAAAAAAAAAACCTCAATGACGTCTGGGGCTGATAAAGAAAAAAAAACCCACAAATTTGGTTCCTGCAGGGATTTTGAACCTAGACCTTGTCCCTTGGAGGCAAAAATTTACCTCTCACTACCCCAAAATGCTTTTACAAAAACAGACCTTTTTTTGCTACAAGAGGAAAGGGGGTGAGTCATCCTGCGGGGTCCATGATATGCAATTCAAAAAATCACACCCCCCCCTTTTACACACAGAGCGAAGATGGGCGGAGGAAAAAAAGGACATGGAAAAAACCCCTTTAAACTAAATGAAAGGGCGGGGACGATAAAAAAAATACTCACTTTTTAAAAGGGGAGTTGTCTCACACAAAGTTAACTTACAACTTTAGGAAACAAAAAACGACTTTTTCCCCAAATACTTGGTTTTTTTTTTATTTATCTTGGGTTCAGGAATAAGAAAAAATTTTTTGCTCTGGTTCCCAGGGGTTTCTCGGGGAACCGCCCTGCTCTCCCTCCAATTAACAGAGAAAAGTATGTCCCCCCCACAGGGGGGATAGCATTAAAACCCCGAGTTGTTATTTCTAACAAACAAAAAGGGGATTTAAATTTTTAAAATTAGGGGTTTTTTAATTTAAGAAAAAAACACTTCGGGGGGCAAAAAATAGTAAAAAATATTAAAGGTCAATTTAAAATCTCCCCCCAAGATCTATTTTACCCCGGATTGTATCAGAAAAAAGGGCATCCTCTGCGAAAGGAGGAAAGGTTTCTAATAAACAAGAAGGGATTCTTTCTGTAAGAGCTGAACTATGGAATTCTCTGCCAGGGCTTGTCATGGGAATTCAAACGAGTTCAAGAAGGGTCGGATACATTTCAATTTTAATAATATAAAAAAATTTTAGTGACCGGAAATTTTTGTGAAGGTTGGAACATTTTAGCTGTAATAATAGAACAAGTTATAGTGACCAGATTCTGTAGAAGGGTCTGGAATACTTTTCTAGATGTAAAAAATATAACAATTAAAGTGCCCAGGATTCTGGAGAAGGGTCTGGATACATTTCTAGATGTAATAATATAACAAGTTTATAGTGACCAGGATTCTGGAGAAGGGCCCTGGATACATTTCTAGATGTAATAATAAACATTTTAAGTGACCAGGATTCTGGAGAAGTGTCTGGATAAATTTCTAGATGTAATAATATAACAATAATAGTGACTGGATTCTGGAGAAGGGTCTGGATACATTTCTAGCTGTAATAATATAACAAGTTAAGTGACCAGGATTCTGGAGAAAGGTCTGGATAAAATTATAGATGTAATAATATAAAAAGTTATAGTGACCAAGATTATGGAGAAGGTCGGGATACATTTCTAGATGTAATAATATAACAATTTATAGGCCAGGATTCGGGAGAAGGGTCTGGATAAAATTTCTAGATGTAATAATATAACAATTTATAGTGACCAGGATTCTGGAAAAGGGGTCTAGATAAATTTCTAGATGTAAAAATATAACAAGTTATATAGTGACTGGATTTTTTGGAGAAGGGTCTGGATACATTTCTAACTGTAATAATATAACAAGTTAAAGTGACCGGGATTCTGGATAAGGGTCTGGATATATTTCTAGATGTAATAATATAACTAGTTATAGTGACCAGGAATTCTGGAGGGGGGTTTCTGGAAACATTTCTAGTTTTTAATAATATAACAACTATAGTGCCAGGATTCTGGAGAAGGGTCTGGAGACATTCTAGATGTAATAATATAACAAGTTATAGTGACCGGGATTCTGGAGAAGGGTCTGGATACATTTCTAGATGTAATAATATAAAAGTTATAGTGACTGGGATTCTGGAGAAGGGTCTGGATACATTTCTAGCTGTAATAATAAAACAAGTTATAGTGACCAGGATTCTGGAGAAGGGTCTGGATAAAATTCTAGATCTAATAATATAAAAGGTTATAGTGACCGGGATTCTGGAGAAGGCTCTGGATGCATTTCTAGATGTAATAATATAACAAGTATAGTGACCAGGACTCTGGAGAAGGGTCTGGATACATTTCTAGATGTAATAATATAACAGGTTATAGTGACCAGGATTCTGGAGAAGGGTCTGGATACATTTCTATATGTAATAATGTAACAAGTTATAGTGACCAGGATCTGGAGAAGGGGTCTGGATACATTTCTAGATGTAATAATGAAAACAAGTTATAGTGACCAGGATTCTGGAGAAGGGTCTGGATACATTTCTAGATGTAATAATAGAACCGGTTATACAGACCGGGATTCTGGAGAAGGGTCTGGATACATTTCTTTTCTTTTTCAAAACAGCTTTATTAAGACAATGCACATAAAGAACAACAGTAATATGCCAATGGAGAGTAGACATTCTACTGAGAGAAAAGAGTATCAATAATCAAGAGACATCACATGTTGAGTAAACTTGAAAATTAAGGATACAATGGTATGTCTAGCAGAAATCACAGCTAGCTACGATCGTAAATATACCTAACAGATTCGGAGTCCTGTAAATCATTCATAGCATGACAATAAGATATTTTTTGACATTAAGTACTGTTGACATAATTACTGTATAAAAGAACAGTAAGAACAGAGAAAAAACAGACAAAATAATAAGTCAACTAGAGGTACTAAATATATCAACCGGGCGAGGCTACTAGACGCGCCAATCCGCCTTACAATGAAGATATATAGCCAATCCCAGTGAGAGCCGACCCCAATTTAAGGTTAAAAAGCGAGTGCCAAATCAAGGACATAGTTCCAGAGGAGTTTAAGCATGACCTACCTCCGCCCTCTTAAACGCATCAGACCCCGTGAAAACCACCCAATCCTCCCAACTCTTCACATACCGATCTAACGTCTGCTCCATACCCGCCCTTATTTCCTCCATGCGCTGCAGGTATAAAATCTCCTTAAACCAGTCAGCCAGTGTGGGAATCTGCGTCGAGCGCCACTTCCTAGGAATCGGAGACTTAGCTGCTGCAAGCAGAAATATTAACAAGTTTCCCTTCAAGGATCTCAGACTTAGAGGTAGACTGTAAAGCAAAACAACTGTAGGAGAGTTTTGCAATGATATACCCGTAATAGTCCGAATTAGATCAAGTACTTTTTCCCAAAATGGCTGAATGGCCTCACAGCTCCACCAGATATGGGTCATCGTTCCCATCTCCCTTCCACATCTCCAGCAGGAGTCTGGTACTTCCGGATAAATTGCATGCAGCAGCTTCGGAACCCTATACCAACGGGATAGGACTTTATAATTAAGTTCTTGTATCCTACAAGAGACAGAGGCCTTGTTAGACAATGAACAAGCTTTTAACCATTCTTCCTCGGTGATAGAGCAATTTAGTTCCTGTTCCCAGTTGAGTTGGAACTGTGGGCGACCATTGGATTGTGTCTCAATCAGCATATTATACAGGGTGGAGATCAGGTGCAGCGGCTGCTTACTTTGAGCACATACACTCACCGGCCACTTTATTAGGTACACCTGTCCAACTGCTCGTTAACACTTAATTTCTAATCAGCCAATCACATGGCGGCAACTCAGTGCATTTAGGCATGTAGACATGGTCAAGACAATCTCCTGCAGTTCAAACCGAGCATCAGTATGGGGAAGAAAGGTGATTTGAGTGCCTTTGAACGTGGCATGGTTGCTGGTGCCAGAAGGGCTGGTCTGAGTATTTTTAGAAACTGCTGATCTCCTGGGATTTTCACGCACAACCATCTCTAGGTTTACAGAGAATGGTCCGAAAAAGAAAAAACATCCAGTGAGCGGCAGTCCTGTGGGCGGAAATGCCTTGTTGATGCCAGAGGTCAAAGGAGAATGGGCAGACTGGTTCGAGCTGATAGAAAGGCAACAGTGACTCAAATAGCCACCCGTTACAACCAAGGTAGGCAGAAGAGCATCTCTGAACGCACAGTACGGCAAACTTTGAGGCAGATGGGCTACAGCAGCAGAAGACCACACCGGGTGCCACTTCTTTCAGCTAAGAACAGGAAACTGAGGCTCCAATTTGCCCAAGCTCATCGAAATTGGACAGTAGAAGATTGGAAAAAACGTTGCCTGGTCTGATGAGTCTCGATTTCTGCTGCGACATTCGGAAAGGTAGGGTCAGAATTTGGCGTCAACAACATGAAAGCATGGATCCATCCTGCCTTGTATCAACGGTTCAGGCTGGTGGTGGTGGTGTCATGGTGTGGGGAATATTTTCTTGGCACTCTTTGGGCCCCTTGGTACCAATTTGAGCATCGTTGCAACACCTTGTGGAATCTATGCCACGAAGAATTGAGGCAGTTCTGAAGGCAAAAGGGGGTCCAACCCGTTACTAGCGTGGTGTACCTAATAAAGTGGCCGGTGAGTGTAGTTGCTCAAAACAAGTTAGACTACGAGTTAGCTCTAACTTAACTTTGTTGGTGACAAAATAATGCTGTAACTGTAAGAATTGCAGCCAAGTGTTTGGGGAACGATAGGGTGTCGGCACACATTCGTCGTATGACTTAAAGGAGGAATGGGTCATAAAATCTTTGATGCGTAACTGCTTCTGCTTGTCTTCATCGCCATATAACAGACAATTTGAAGAGATATGAATCCCCGGAATCCCCCTGATTGGTATCAGTGGGCCCCCCGGAGAGTACAGCCCATATTGTCTTCCCGCGAGGTGAAACACAGACAGCGTAATTTGGGTAACTAGAGGCAGCTCTGTTACTTTAATACACGGCATACAATGGCTCAACCAAGGTATGGTGGAAAGCATCCTCCCGCTCATCCGCTCCTCAATCTGAATCCACCTTTTAGAGGTGGTGGCATAGAACCAATCAATTATTCTAGTGGCACTAGCCGCCAGATAGTACAATTTAAAGTCTGGAAGCGCTAGGCCCCCTTTTTCTTTTTTCCTTATCAAGACCTCCCTTGCAATTCTCGGCCTCTTGTTGTCCCATACAAGGCGCCGGATGCATCCATTCAGGTCCTGGAAAAATGAGTTGGGCAATCTAATCGGGATTGTCTGGAATAGGTACAGAAGGCGCGGCAGGTTGTTCATTTTAACAATGTTAATCCTTCCTATCCACGAAAAGTCACTCTTCTCCCATCTAGATAAATCCCCTTTAATACGTGCCATCAAGCATGCAAAATTTAAGTCAAAGGTTCGCTTATAGTTGTTCGCGATCTGCACCCCTAAGTAAGTGAAAGATTCACCCGCCCAGCGAAAGGGATACTGGGTTTCCAGTGAGGCTACCATCTGGGGGTGCAGGGTCACATTTAGCGCCGTGCTTTTGGAATAATTCACCTTAAAATTGCTAAGCTTTCCATAGAGGTCTAGGAGGTCCATCAGAGGGCGCATTGAGGCCTCAGGCTCAGTGATGTATAGCAACAGGTCATCGGCAAATGCTGCGCACTTGTGGTACTCCGTTCCCACTTTGACACCCTTAATCTCTCCTGCCCCCCTAATGGACTGTAATAGGTACTCCATGGAAACAACGTAGAGGAGCAGGGAAAGGGGACACCCCTGCCTCGTACCATTGTTAATATAGAACGGTGCAGAGAGGGCCCCATTGATTTTAATCTGCGCCATTTGCAGATTTGTATAGAGCAAATATTTTTTGAAGCATCACCGTGCCCAGGCCAGCGTGCGACAAGGCAGATCTCATAAAGTGCCAATCCACCCTATCGAACGCTTTTTCCGCGTCAAGTGAGAGTAGCATTGCAGGAGTGCGAGATTTCTGCACATGGTGGATAAGGGAAAACGACTTCAATGTGTTGTCTCGCGCCTCTCTACCCACTACAAATCCTACCTGATCTGTGTGTATCAGGTCCGGCAAGATGGAGTTTAATCTGAGCGCAAGTAATTTCGCGTATAATTTGGTGTCTAGGTTTAGCAGAGATATGGGTCTATAACTGGGACAGGCCAGAGGGTCCTTCCCAGGTTTCAGAATCATGGTGATATGGGCCTGCAGGAAAGCGGGAGGGAACGGCTGTGTAGGTGACACAGTGTTAAAAGAGGCCAGTATAGGCTCTGACAATTTGTCCCTAAGAAGTTTGTAGAATTTGGCTGTAAAGCCATCAGGGCCTGGGCTTTTCCCCGTGGGTAAGGCTGAGATTTCCTCGGCCAAATTACTCTGTGTAAATGGAACCTCCAGTGCCCGCAGTCTGATAGGGTCGATTTCTGGAAGAGAGGCTGAGGTTAAGAATGCATCTAGGTCAGTTAGTGAAGGGGTACCATGCCGAGCAGAGGCAGCAGGAGGCAAGTTATAGAGGGCTCTATAATGATCATGGAAGCTATTCAGTATGTCCGATGTTTGATGAACGATTCTCCCTTGTTTAGTTTTAATAGCAGGCACATATAGGGAGGCTCTCTTGTCCCTCAGAGCCCTTGCTAGTGGTCTGCTCGGCCTGTTCCCCCAGATATAGTATGATCCAGCACAAAGCTGCCTGAATCTAGCATTCTTTCTCTCCAGAAGCCGGAGGATCTCATGCTTAGTGTGCATCAGTTCCTGGAAGGCAGTCTCTGCCAGGGTGCTTTTATGAGCTGTCTCTAACTGTGTGAGTTTTGTCAGCAAAGAAGACAGTTTCGCCGCCGCCTCCCTCTTTAACCTTGACCCATGCCGAATTAAAACGCCACAAAGCGTACATTTTAGCGCTTCCCACTTAAGCTGTGGTGAAGTAGGATCTGTGGAGTGGTCGCTCAGGAAGTGCTCAAGTGACTGGTGTAAATCGGTCACACAAACCAAATCGTTAAGAAGGGACTCATTAAGTCGCCAATTAAATGTTTGCGTAGTACTATCCTGAAGACCAACCCCACAGTGGACGGGTGCATGATCGGACAACAAAATGTTTCCAATTGATGTGCTCCTAACATTGGGGAGAAGGACATGCTGCACCAAGATATAGTCCAACCTGCTGTATCTAGTATGGGGGTGTGAATAGAAGGTGTAATCTCGGGTGTTTGGATGAGTAATGCGCCAAGCATCGACGAGTTGCAAGCTATGTAAAAGCTTTTTTATTTTATTCAATTTATTTAAGGGCACTGAAGAGTGTCCCGTCGATGTATCCATTCCCGGATTAAGTGCTATGTTGAAATCTCCACAGAGGATAATTTTACCTTCTGCGTATAGATTAAGGTCATCTAAGACCGACGAGAGAAAAGATAGTTGTCCCTGGTTTGGGGCATAAATGTTAGCTATGGTGAAAAGTGTCCCAGAGATAGTACATTTAGCAAAGACATACCTCGCATTGAGGTCTGTCTTCGTATCTATCGATTTTACAGGGAGATTTTTGTGGAAAAAAATGGCTACCCCTTTAGTTTTGCCATCGGGATTGCTGCTGTGACACCAAAGGGGAAAGTATTTTTTTCTATACGCTTCCAGATGTCCTGTCATGAGATGCGTTTTTTGTAAACAGAGTCCGCTGCCTATGAAAGCTGTATAACACTTGGGACCTTCTCTCTGGGATATTGAATCCCTTAACGTTAAGGGACGAAATCTGGAACACTGTCATGGTGACCAGAATAAGAGAAGCAAGAAAAGTAGACGGATTGACATATCACACCCCCGCCCCACCGGTTGAGTACACCACCTCTGTTGACATAACATTGAAGTGACAAAAGCCACATGAAACAGCCTAACCAATCATGTCTAGGCAAATAGAAAATACTAAACTTTGCAGCATAACGCACTGCTACCTGCGAGCACATAGTGCTCACTTCGCAACCTATGGGGGGTAAGATAACAGTAAACACCCAAAACGTATAGAGTGTTCGAAACTAAGGACTCTCAGGGGGGTCCGTGGGACCTATCTAGCAAAAAAACATTTTTCATGTACTTATATATATCAAAGATATCTGACATATTTACGTAACTGTAGCCCGAGGTGAGCTTCAATCAGCTCCACTTTGGTCAAGCCCATACCCTTAAGACTCCATACAGAGTATTGCTATTGGGTGTTGTGTAGAAGACTTCTCTTCGACGCTCCATCTATTCTCTCCAGACGCGTTACTTTGGGAGAGGAGAGAACAGTCCAATAGTCCTGTTGAGAGGAGGGTCCAATCTGGGGTTCATAAGCCGACATTGCCGCATAGATAATTTCCCAGTCCGGGAGGGAGACCGCTGGTAATTTCAAGGCTACAAAACGTAATTAGGCTGTGCACATCTAAAATATACTTTGAAAACGTAAGCATAGGTGCCCACTGAAAAGGCAATAGCATACATCTAATACAAATAACAGTGGCACACTAAAGACTAAGTAAAACATCAAGGTATATAGGAATATTGGGAATGCATTACTGCTAAGGAAAATATGAAAAACCTGGGACTCTTAGTTTACAGTTTTTGATCAAAGATTGTATTAAGCTCACCTCCCAAAACGTCAAGGGGTTCCCTAATTACATTTTGTAGTCTATTTGAGAAATGGCAATCTCATTGGCTTGCTGCACTCAGCTGCCTCTTTTAAACCTGTGCAGGATAATTCAATAGCAGGTTCCTATCACTCCTGGGAAAGTGGCAGTCTGAATGGACTCCTAGCAAGGTAACATGTTTTAGTGTAGGGACTCACCTGCTCTGGGAACCCCTTGACGTGTTGGGAGGTGAGCTTAATACAATCTTTGATCAAAAAACTGTAAACTAAGAGTCCCAGGTTTTTCATATTTTCCTTAGCAGTAATGCATTTCCAATATTCCTATATAACTTGAGGTTTTACTTAGTCTTTAGTGTGCCACTGTTATTTGTATTAGAGGTAATTTCAAGGCTGACAGGAAGTTTGGCAGGTCTAATAGGGTCCGGAATGTAACAGTGCAGTCGTCTGTACGGACGTGGAGGGCGAATGGAAACCCCCACCTGTATTGGATCCGCCTTTCTTGCAACAAAGTAGTTAGCGGTCGCAGTGCTGATCTAAGGCGCAGGGTACGCCTGGACAGGTCTGGAAATATCGCCACCTTGACTCCTTATGTGTAAGATTCGGGGAGCTCCTTGCCTGCTTCATGATGTTTTCTTTTATGGCGTAGTAATGAACGCGGCAAATAACATCCCTCGGCTTAGAGGGGTCCTGACTAGGGGGCGCAAAGCCCTGTGTGCTCTGTCCAATTCTATGGGCGAATCACCATCCCTGCCCAGCAATTTGTTGAAGAGTCTCGTAAGGGACTGCACCGGGTCTTGAGATTTCACAGTCTCAGGAATAGTACGGACTATAACATTATTCCTGCGGTTCCTGTTTTCGGAATCATCAAATTGGTTCACTCGGTTTTGGTATACGGTTTGTTGACGTTGCACTACAGTTTGCATATCGGAAAGCGATTGTTGTGTAGTAACTTGGGCCGTTTCCAATGCTTGTACTTTTGTCTGGATATGAGCCACATCTGATTGAACGGTATGCAGGTCCTGCTTCCAGGCACTTTTAAGATCTTTTGCCAGGTCTGTCAAGTCACTCTTGGTGGGCAGGAGGGTCAGGAGAGCTTGAAGCTCAGGGTGGCCTCTGAGCGCAAGAAGCGCTTTGTCCCTGGCGCTAACAGGATTTTTTTCAGCTAGAGGAGGATAGTCGCCCTCATCCTGAGAGTCGCTGAGGGAGCAGTTATGCTGACTGGCATGGGAGTTATCATTTTCAACGCTCCTGGTGTCTGCAGAATTCATAATGTTATCCCTGCCTGTCACTTCCACAAGCAGGTCAGCTAAAGAGTCCTGAGAGCCCTGTCCAGGGCTATGCTGAGAAGCTGAATGCGCCGCCGCCGTATTGTGAGGACTGACTGGTGGCTGGGGGGGGGGGGCCATGGTGCATTCCACAGGGGAGGATGGATCAGGGCCACCACACGTTGCTGCTGAGAGTCTTTGCACTCCATTTTATTAAGGGGGCTCTTTCTGCTGGGTGGTGACAGTCGCTCTGCAAGTGGGAACGCCTCTCTGCCCCTTTGTTCGGGGGGATGCGGGGGTGCCGGGGGTTCGCACTGTGTGCTTTCTAATGGTATCCCCCCCCCTCCCCCGCACCGTCCCAGGAGCCGTCTCTCCAGAGATCCCGGAGCGGCGTGCCTCACCTCCTGCTGCCGTTGTCCGGGTCTTTTCTGGCGGCTGCTGGGTCCTGGGACTGTAATTCGGCTGTTGCTTTGCCCGCCGCTGCTCCGACTCTCTCCCTCCTGCTGCAGCGCGGCGAACCGAGCGCGCGCACAGAGCTCCACGCTCAGTGAAGGAAGATGGCGCCCACTCTGGTGAGGAGGCCTCCGAAGCCGGGGCCGACTCCAAGTCAGCCAGAGGCGAGAAGTAGTTGCTGATCGCCACATTAGAGCCTAGGACGTCCGCTGTCCCCTTCTGCAGCTTTCTGGTCCTCCTCGGGCTCATTTTGGGGTAATTCTGAGTCTTTGATGCTTCGGTCCACACGGAGCTCCTCCACAGCATGTCTGCTCCTTTCACATGCTAAACCACGCCCCTGGATACATTTCTAGATGAAATAATAGAACAAGTTATAGTGACCAGGATTCTGGAGAAGGGTCTGGATACATTTCTAGATGTAATAATAGAACAAGTTCTAGTGACCAGGATTCTGGAGAAAGGGGCTGGATGCATTTCTAGATGTAATAATATAACAAGTTATAGTGACCAGGATTCTGGAGAAGGGTCTGGATACATTTCTAGATGTATAATATAACAAGTTATAGTGACCAGGATTCGGGGAAAAGGGTCTGGATACTTTCTAGATGTAATAATATAACAAGTTATAGTGACCAGGATTCTGGAGAAGGGTCTGGATACATTTCTAGATGTAATAATAGAACATGTAATAGAACAAGTTCTAGTGACCAGGATTCTGGAGAAGGTCTGGATACATTTCTAGATGTAATAATAGAACAAGTTATAGTGCCAGGATTCTGGAGAAGGGTCTGGATACATTTTAGATGTAATAATATAACAAGTTATAGTGACGGGGTTTTGGGAGAAGGGTCTGGATACATTTTTAGATGTAATATAACAAGTTATAGTGACCAGGATTCTGGAGAAGGGTCTGGATACATTACTAGATGTAATAATATAACAAGTAATAGTGACCACGATTCTGGAGCATGGTCTGGATCCATTTATAGAGTGTTTTAATATAACAAGTTATAGTGACCAGGATTCTGGAGAAGGGTCTGGAGTCATTTCTAGATGTAATAATACAATAAGTTATAGTGACCAGGATTCTGGAGAAGGGTCTGGATGCATTTCTAGATGTATAATATACAAGTTATAGTTGACCAGGATTCTGGTGAAGGGTATGGATACTATTTCTAGATTAATAATTGACAAAAAGTTATAGTGACCAGGATTTGGAGAAGGGTCGTGATCACAGGTGATTTATTCCAATTGCCAGATTGGAGTCGAAAAAGGAATTTTTTCCCTAAAATGAGGCAATTTGACTTCTACCTGATGGAGGGTTTTTGCCTTCCTCTGAATCAACACTATTAGCTCATTAGGCGATACTGATGGTGTTGTCTTTGTTTGGCCTTATAAACTATGTAACTACTTTTGAGTCTTCTGCACTATAGATGACATCCCCTGCACTCATGTCAGTGCAATTAGAAGAGCTGGGAATATAGAGCTGATATGCTAATAACTGCTAACCACCCATAGCCTGACCAGGAAGAGTAAGGAAGCATGAGTCTGAAGCTATCTATTTCTCTCAGAAACAGCATTGTAAAACAACCCCTTTAACTCATGTTCGATCCAGCAATGCACCTCCTGGTTTTCATCCCCGATGTCAGGGACCAGTCAGGGACACACACACAGACAAGTGGGCCGACCTTGATTCCAGACCCTGTCCTCCTGCCTTTTGGGGATCCCGAATCTCTTAACAGGCCGGCTCCAACAGAAAAGACTGTTAACTGCACTGATATAAAGTGTGTCACAGTCAGGACAAACAGACACCAAACAAGAGAGTAGTCAGGCGTCCACAGGTCAGCAACAGTTCGGACAAGAGGTACAGAGGCGTAAGACAAGGGGTAAACCGGGGCAGTCCAAAGTCGGCAATCTGCCACGGGAACGTGGTACAGAGTAGTCGAGACAGAGGGGGAAACACGGGGTCCAACGCCAAAGGTCAGGGAGCGCACAGTTCAAAAGAAGCAATACGGTGAACTACAGGGAAATACCTTAGCAGGCAAGATAGAGGGAAGTGGTGGCTTATAAATAGGGCATAAGGGGAGGAAAGAGAGAGAGGTGGATAGGAAGAAGGAACTGTTCTATCACTGAGAGTGAGATTTAAACCAGTGCGTGCTGGAAAGAGCCTGGAACGGGCGTTGGCCAGAATTCAATTAGAGTCCCAGAAGGAAGACTGTGTTCACACAAGAAAAAAGTAAGGCCGCAGTTATGGGTCGCAGAGGCATTCGCCCGACGACCAGAGCCAGATGGTACCACGAACGTTACAGTACCCCCCTTCTATGAGGGGACACCGGACCCTTAAGGTCCCCTGGTTTGGAGGGGTTAGCTTGGTGGATCATTTCCACAAGTCTGGGGGCGTGCAAGGTCCTTAGCTGTCACACATCCGCTCATCTGGACCTTACCCTTTCCAGTGAACTTGGTTTTGGAGGAGGATCTGGGACATTGCGGGAGTCCAATTTTACGCTCAATTTCGTATTATAACTCCCCTTGTTATAACACCGGGCGAGGAGGGTGACGACCGACACAGGCAGGAATGTACCTTTTAAGTAAGGAATTGTACAAAACAGGATGAAAGCGGTGGGAACTCGGAAGGCGTAGTCTAAAGATTACCGGGATAACAATTTCAGAGTTAACAAACGGGACCCAATAACAAACCTGGAGGCGCGAACTTAGTAGACGGAACCCGAAGGAGCGAGTTTTTTTGTCGAGGCCACACCTTCTACCGACAGCATATTCAGGTCCGGGTGACGTTTTCTATTTAGATATTTATTTGTTGTTGTTGGGCTTTTTCTAGAGTCTCGCGGACTCCCTAAGCACCAGACTGTGCACAGTCGCTTGATGGCGGTTTATTTATGGAAGAGACCTTAGTATTCGCACCTGTTGCGGCGGAGTTCTGGGCAGTGAAGCGGTATATTACAGTAAACACGGATGAAAATCGGGTTGAGGTATTCTTTGGATTGTTAAGAGCATAATCGGCGATAGGCAACATAAACCTCACTCCACTTCTCCTGAAACTCCGAAACATAACATCTAGATATGTTTAGTAGCACTGATTATGTCTTTCAGTCTGCCCATTAGTCTCGGCGGTGGGAAGGCAGATGGAGAAGGACAAAGATGATGCCTAATTTACCACAAAAACACCCCTCCAGACCTTGACACAAAATGCTACCCCTCTATCAGACACAATATGGAAGGAATACCATGAGTCTCAGTATTTGTTCGAACAAATAAATCGGCGGAGGTTTGGCTGATTGGTAATTTCTTGAGAGCCAATAGATGAACACAATTTTAGAGATCGGTCCATGACACACCACCATATTTCCGACTTACCCTTAAAAGGGGAAGGTCGGTAATAAATATCCATAGATATGTGGGGACCAGGGGCATAGTTTGGGCAACGGTCCAGGGGTGCAATATCTTCAGGGAAGTGGCCGGGGTACCTTAGCCTGGAACAAGTCTTCACAAGCAGTTAACAAATTCCCCTCGACATCTTCGCTGCCACGAAGGCCACCAATAGGTACGTGGACAGGAGGTAATCGGTGCCCGGATGCCTCCTGGATGCCCAGACTGAGCTGAGGAGTGGGGACTCTCCAAGATTTCAAACGGAGATGACATGGAACAAAGAGTTTTCCGTGGGGGGTTACTGGGAGGGGCCAAAGCTTGATGACGTCGCAATCGTGGAGTATAAGTCAGTGGTAAGGGTAGCGACAACCAGCCCCCGGCGCGAGGTATTTTCGGTTTTCCTCCTCCCAGATGTCCATTTATACACAAAGGCTTCAGGGTACAAGGTACAGGTCCTTAACATTTTTTGCCCTGGGACGATAGGTCACTACAAAATTGAACCTAGTAAAAAACAGAGCCCATCGTGACTTGCGGGGGTTTAACCGTTTACATTATCAAGATACAACAGATTTTTATGGTATGTTAGAACATGTCATCCCGTTGTATGTGACCCCTTCAGAAGTGCCCATCCAATCTTCAAAACCCATTTTATGGCTAGCAGCTTTCCGGTTACCAATACTCGTAGTTGACCTTCGCGGGTGGAGAACCTTTCTGGAGAAGAAGGCATTGGGCCGGAAGATTAGTATAAGGTTCCATTTCCCTGGGACAGGACGTCTCCCACCCTGTTTCAGATGCGTCACTCTACGACAAAAGGTTGTTCTGGATTGGGTGGGAACAAATGACAGGTGCAAGAGTGATAATCAATATTTTCAAGGTAGAGAATGCCTGTTCGGCCTATGGTGTCGAGGTTGGTGGGGTCCGGCCCCTTTCTTAGTAAGGTCAGTGAGGGGTTTTTAACAATCAGGAGAAAATCCTTGATTAATTTGCGATAGTATTAGCATATCCTAAAAAAGTTTGGGTCTCCTTCAATGGTAGTAGGTCTCACCAATGTTGATGGCCGAAACCTTTTGTGGGTCCTTATTTTAGCAATAGGGCTAAGTATGTACCCAAGAACCCTATTCCTGGACTCGTTCATGACTATTTAGACATGTTTGGCAGCATATTGATTCTGACGTAAACTGGAGTGGACCTCCCTTACACTGATTCTGATGAGTATCATAAATCCGGGAAAAAGATGAGAGATGTCATCTAAGTAAAAATTAAAATCGACCAGAAGGTTCTAAAGATTTCGTAACAATTCGTTGGAGACGGCTGGGGCATACAAAGACCCAAAACGGCTATGAATAGGTTGATTCAGATGTGTCCCCTCAAGGAGTATTAAAGGCCGTCTTCATTCGTCCCCTTCCCTGATCCGGATTAGGTTGTATGGCCCCTCGGAGATCAATTTTGGAAACCATCGGGCACCGAACCACACTGGCTTAAAATAGATCGGGGATCCAGGGGATGTGGATGCTGGTCTTTTATAGTGATCTTATTGATCTCCACTGTTAGTTTTACAGGGACGGTGGCCTCCAATCCTTTTTTCTCGACAAAGAAAAAAAAACCAGCACAAACGGAGAGAGTGGCATGGTCGTATGACCTATTTCAGGCTTTCTTGATTCTATTGTCGCTATTGATTTCCAGTTCCGGGGTAGATAAGTTGTAAAATACGACCCTTAGGCAGCTTGGCCCCCGGGGATCCAGGTCGATAGCGACTTTATTTGGGAGGTGCGGCGGGGGGTTCGTCCGCAACGGACTCATAATTCATCTTCAAAATCAGAGCACGAAATCGGGGCATAGTATAATCATATTTATAGACACACAAGGGACTGTTACAGTCTTCAAATGAGGACACCACATGACTCCACCATTTAACCAACTCAGCAGTCCTCCAGTTCGAGCACAGGTTTATGAAGGCGTAAACCATGGTAAGCCCAAAATTATATCAGTCGTAAGTCTCTCCATTACAAGAAAAAAATTGTTCAGGAATGCAGGCACCCAACATTTCAAACGTAATTTCAGTGGTGCGGTATTCTATTCTTCCTCCAATTCAAGGGGGTTAGAGTCAGCATTGAAACGAAAAGGGAGATCTAACGGGATTAGTTCTACACCCTATGGCTTGGGCCTCAGACTTGCTAATGAAACTACATGCTGCTTCCGAAGGCGTTCATAGCTTGACACAACAAAACTCTTGGCCCGGAATTAAGGGTTTACCGGCAAAAGAAATCTTGTTATCCCAATTAAGATGGTTACCTGTACGCCTGAGTTTATACTTCTTGCTGTCCTTAAGAGCGTTTGCCGAATTCTCCACACCGTGACTTAGGCCGGGTCGGGCAGCTCCTCAGGGACTGGGACCGGACTCACAACTGTAGAAACACAGGCATTGTAGGCGTGCCCGCTCGATGTTTCCTCCTGGATAGCCGCCGACGCGGAGCCAACACCATGGTTCCCCTCCGTGCCCGCTGCAGGTGAGGTGAAAATGAGTGGAAAAGAGGTGTTTTAGCAGACATTGGGAGAAAGGATTTTAACAGGGGTCTTCGATCTAAACTTTCAGAAAAACCCCAATCTTTTTCCTTGCGTCTTTCTCTCAACCTTCTGTCGATTAGATAACAGCTAAGGTCTAAAATCCCATAAGGTCTCTGAGTAGGATGACTGACCATGCATCCTTCACAGCTTCTGAAGGCCCCTGTATGAAGAGGGTCTTCAGAGGTGGAATCAGGACACACAATTGCGTGATCCATTGGCGGGATTCAGAGCAGTATCCTCAGCAGAGCGATGACTCCCTGCTGGAATGGATAAGAGATGAGTTTCTGCCAAACGCTGCCCGGTTAGGGTCATCATAAATATGCCCAAATGTAAGATAAAATTTTGTCCACCAGATCTCCATCAGGGGCCTCAGGAGGCATGCTCAATGCCAATCCTGAGGTGGACCCTGGAGGAGGGACACCGCCATGGCAAATTTCTCAGACTCTCTGAGGGAAAAATGGTTCGAACTTAAAAATTAGTGCAGAAGGATCCCTGAAGGTCCGAAATTATCGGGTTCCCTCGAAAGTCAGGGATGTCGCAAGTTCTAAGTTTGGTTTTGCTGTACACTTTGGACCACAAACCCGGGGATGGTGAGGGCACGGATACTACGGGACGGACTGGATCAGGAGGCGGTGTAGACATGGATCCAGTCGGAGTGACGATTGGGACATAAGGCCCGCCCATGCTGGAATTGGGTGGTTTAACCTCGTCCAGACGGTCGGAGACGACAGATCGTTTTACTCTTACTGAACCGCAGGTGAGAAGGGGTTTTTGAGTATGGGCCTGCTTATAATGTCAGGGGACCAGTCAGGGACACACACACAGACAAGTGGACCTGACTCTGAACCAGCCACCTGTCCCTCGACTTTTGGGGATCCCGACTCCTTAACAGGCCAGTGGCCCCAACCAGAGTGCTGATAACTGCACTGATATAAGTGTGAACAGACAGGACAAACATGACACAAACAAGAGAGTAGTTCAGGCGGTCGCACAGTCAGCAACAGTATCGGACAACGAGGGTACAGAGGCGTAGACAAGAGGGTAAACCGGGGGGGAGTACCAAATGTCCGGCAACAGCAGGGCAACGTGGGTACAGAGACGTGAGACAGAGGGGGAAACCGGGGTTCAAAGCCAAAGGGCAGGGAAGAGCACAGAACTAGAAGCAAAATACGGCGAACTACAGGGAAAAAAAACCTATAGCAGGCAATGAATAGAAGGAAGTGGTGGCTATAAATAGGGATAGGGGAGGAAAGAGAGAAGAAGGTTGATAGGAAGCAGGAAACTGTCAATCAGAGTGTGAGATTAACCCAGAGAGTGCTGAAGATCCTGGCCACGGGCGTTGGCCTGAATTCAATTAGGTCCCAGAAGGAAGACAGTGTTCAAACAAAGAAATAGTTAGGGCCGCAGTTATGGTCGACAGGGAAATTTTGCCAACGGGACGGAGCCTGATGACACGAACGTGACACGATCTTCTGTTTTCTTCAAACTCAGTTCAAATGGAAAGTCACGCAATAGAAAAAAGGAAAAGGAAAAATTCCTCCAATCCGGCTTTGAGTGCAAAAACAACATTCATTTATTAGACATGTGTACAAAAGGGTAAAAATTAGTTAGCGAGCAAATGGAAAGTCACCACCGTAGCCATTCAATTTACACTACCTGACATTAATGTTCAGAAGTCAAGGTTCTGAACAGTTAGATCGGGCAGTGTAATGTAATCGCTGTAGCCAAATAAAGGTTGCAGCGGTGAAATTCTGTTCGGCCTGAGACAGAGGACAACAGAAGAACAGCAGAGAGGACCGGGAGCTGCATTGCTGGATCGAACATGAGTTAAAAAGTGATTATGGGTTTTATATTTCTCCCAGGCTCTGCACAATACCTAAAGAGTACCTATCACCTCCAGGGAAACCTCATGAAATAACAGGAGACTAAAATACAAACACTTCCTTAAATATGCTTCATTAGGGAAATCAAACCACTTCACTGTAATTTGTTTAAAAAAAAAGCGGCTCTAGCCTTTAAGTCAGCTCATGAGTCGGGCCAAGTCTGCACTGGAAGCATGATGGATGAAGTTGGTTTATCTAATGTCCTGCCTCTGAGCTGGAGAAAGGAGTCCACTGTGCAGGGGGGAGCCTGTAAGTCTATATCAAACATTATGAGCACATGATTTTCTCTGTGCTGCTAGTACCTGTGAGGATATTAATCACTAGCAGCAGTGTAATGTATGATGCACTGTATGTCGCACGAGGGTCCTCTGTGGGCTGTGCCCTGTTCGTTCTGTATGTAAGCAGCTACTGTCTCAGCTTCCCCCTGCACAGGTGGTATAGCTCAACAGAAAGGAGAATCCTGCTACTACAGAGCTGCTGCTAAGATGAAACCTACATGCAAAAATCTTTCCCTGTATTAATGACATGTGCCCCTCATTGCTGAATGACATGTATTGGAAAAAAGTCTTATAATTTCATCTACTATTATATTTTGTGTGTTTGTGTGGAGGCGATAAGTACTCTTTAAACTTAAAAAGGGGGAGTTGGACAACATCTTTAATGACAGGTTTGTAATGATGCCATAATAGCCAATGGTTAATACAATATCATGTAGCATTCGCAACCTAAACAGGTATCCATTATAAAGGGTTTTTTTTTACTCTAATTTCTACATGTATGTTCTTTGATCAGTGGGTAGAAGTGACCTGATAATGATCTTAGGGTTGCGGCATGGATAACACTAGAAGTTCAGCATCATGAAGTGTATGTCATGAACTTGCCTATTAATGCCTGTGGAGCATAACTGGTGCAGATAACTAATGAGCAGCAGCTCACACACCCCTCCAATAGGTGAACAACTGAATGATAAAAATCTGCACCTTCAGTAGGTACCTGTCCACACCAGTATGCAAAAAACCACAGTATAATACATGGGGAGACTGCACAAATGCAAAAATACTGATAACCACTCACGCCTTCCATGTATGAGAGGGGTAGTTGCTGGTATTATAATTGAATATAGATAAGGCGATACAAAGGGTATCATTTATACAGAAGCCTCTACTATTCGACTGGACGGGCTGCCCAGCACTTTTCGGGTGTCCAACACAAAATACTGATACCCTCTACTCTCCAGTATTTATGGCAAAAAATGACATACTAGAAAAATATGAGCTATTAGTTTTACATAGAAGGCCTGTGAGTGGTTGTCTTATCAGTATTTTTGCATTTGTGCAGTTTCCCCATGTATTATACTGTGGCTTTTTGCATACTGGTGTGAACTGGTACCTACTTAAGGTGCAGTTTTTAGGTAATTCAGTTGTTCCCTTAGTGAATGGGTGTGTGAGCTACTGCTCATTAGTTATCTGCACCTGTTATATCTTTTCCATGTTGCCAAGGGGCCTGTGTTGCCTCCTACTGGGTCCAGTCTTTAGTCCAGCCATTGAGCTGTAAGTATGGCCTTGCAGTTGTGTTGTTGAGTAAATAATATACCATTTTTCTGTAAATGCCTGTGGAGTGTCATGGAAAAGGATGGGGAGCTGACCAGTTGTGATCAGGCCTTAAGGGGTATTACCATCTCAGACATTTATGGTATATGGCACACTTGCTTGGCTGTACTCAGAAGCCTCATAGAGCAGAATGGAGAGTTCTTCAAGTCAGTGACCATATCTTTGTTCTATGCATTCTCATCTCTTAACCTAAAAGTTAAGAGATGAGATTAACCATGTAAGGACATCAAAACTGGTTTGTTGAGAACTAAGCCCAATCTAGGCCAAACACTAAGGGCATAGATATTTGAAGACTCTTTCAGGATTGTAGGCATGTGTCCTAAGACCTGGATATACCTGGTGGGTTGACCTGTGAGTCTAAGGGCGCATCCCCACGGCATAGGACAAATACTGGCCGGTTTGCCGGCCGGTGTTTGTCCTGTTTTGCACCCGTCCCCACGGCCGCGGGGGGGACGGCTTTCTCCGCAATGAGCGGAGAAGAGCCCTCCCCCTCCCATTGAGAAGCACAAATTCCGTCCGAAAACCGGACAGAAGATGGTGCTTGCTCAATGTTTTTTGAGCGGACCGCCGGCGGCAAAACCGCCCAACGGAAAACCCATGCAGTGGGGACATGCCCTAATGGAGTCAGCATAGAAGGGGGCAGTTGGTAGGAGCATAGATCTGTGTCAGGCAGTGACCCCTACTTTCCTGGGTTAGTCTGATGTTGGTGCCAGTTGTGATTGTTCAGTTGGTTTCGGTTTGGGATTTCTCTGAAGTTGTAGTGACTCTTAATTGTTGTTCCATCACATTCAGTTTATAATGCCACCTAGTGTTTAGTGACTGTCAAGCTTTGTACCTTCTGTGTGAATTGAAACCACCAAGCTTAATGTATCCCTGTCTTCATTCATAGGACGACACTCGGATCATGACTTTATATGAGCAGTTTCGCAACTAAACAGCAGTTTTACCCGCAATATCGGTTTTGGCCGTACCCCAGCCCCATTGTATCCAGACTATATTAATTCAGCCGAGTTATTTTTAATCACATGCATCTAATATTGGTGTCTTTAGTGCAGATATTTTACAACTAATAACTGTTTTTGCAATAACATTGAATTGACCTTGGACATTTATAGACAGTCTTTACTAATTTAGTTACTCGAAGTTCAGCCAAAGGCTAGTGGGTTTGCTTTGGCAAACATGGCTTCTTTCCCATGCCAAAATTTATTACTGTACAATTGGAAACCCCCAGTTGCATTTTCATCTAAAATAAATGGTTCAAATTCTCGAAGGTGCTTTGATGCAAGACAAAAGTGTCTATGATAAAAGTTGCAGAGTGTTAAAGGACATTCTGATGACTCACAGAAATCCGCTGAGATCTGTAATCTTACCCACATACAGCTGGATAGAAAGGACACTCGGGTTATTAATCCAGATAATCAACTAGTTCTAATTATAAAATATGGATTGAACCACTCAAGAATGGAGGGCCGGATTGTACATATTTTAAAGGGGGTGTCCAAAGGTGTAGCTATGGGGAGTTAAGAAAAAGTGCTTCTGGGCCCTGGTGCCTTTAGTGGTATTAGCTGGGAATTTGAAAGAGCACTCCGGGTTTTTTTTCTTATCTTTTCTCCATTAGAAACCGTCTCTAGGTGCAAAGCAGTGGCAGTAATTTTGCTTACCTGCAGTATACATGATTTCTCACTGCTGTCACTACCTGCACCCCGTAACACAGCACGGTTGTATGACCCTGAAGTGCATCTCTGTCTGCATTCCTATAGGAGGTCCTTAGTCCGTCTTATAGGAGGACTGTCAGGGTCTGGTCCGGGACACATGCACCGCCACAAACAAAGTGAGGCCCTGACACTGGTCCCAACCGCTGTCCCTGCCTTTTGGTGAACCCAACTCCTTAAAAGGTTGGCCCCAACCTGAAGACTAAGAACTACACTAAATAAGTGTAGACACAGGACACAGACAAACGGACACAGAACATAAAACGGAAGGTCAGACGAACAAAGTTGGCAACTGTGGGGAGACACGGTACCAAATCAGGAGACAGAAGAATAACCGGAAGACGAGCCAGGTAGGTAACAGCCGGGAGACATGGTACAAATACAGGAGGCAGAAGAGAAGTCAGGAGCAAAGCCAAAGGTCAGATAACAGTAATGGAAAGGAAGAAGGCTAGCTACAGGCAACAAGAAGACCAGTATAGCAGGCAAAGATGAGTGGCAAAGGAGTCCTTGAATAGAGAACCAAGGAAAACAGAAAAGAGATGATAGATGGAACATACACACAACCAGATTGGATAACAAAACAGTCATTCAGCAAAGAACAGATTAACTAAAAGAGTGCTGGGGGACTCCTGACCACGGGCGTTGGCCAGGAATCAATTAAGCAAGTAGAAAAGTAAAACACTGGTGAAAACAAATGCAAGGCATCAGGTAAGAAACCAGGGTTTTCATCGCAACGGCCGTGGCCGGCGACCAGAGCCCAAAGCTGGGGGTCTGCCGGGTATGATCGTGACAAGTACATAGAGAAACAGACTTCCTGCCAGCATCAAAAGCGCAGTGTCTTTCAGCCAATCAGAATGAAGGTCATGTGATCTGTCAGACTGTTGCATCAGCCAGATATCCTGTATGCAGCTGCAGGTAAGCAAAGTTACTGCCATAACTGTACAGTACCTAAAAGGAATTTCTAATGCTCTAAGAGAAAAAAAAAAAAACCTGGTGTGGTCCTTTGATTTTATGACCGATCAGTCATAAAATTAAATCCTGATGTTATGTAGGTTCCCTTTCTACGTAGTATTTGAAGTTGTAGTGCAGTAAGAACATAGTACCAAAAGGTTGTGTTGCTATAACATTCATAGGTATATGTGATTTTGCATTGTTATATGGTTTGTACTTTGTATGTATGTGCATTATATTTATAGTGTGTTTTATACTGTAGGATGTGAATGTGACTATTGGTATGTTTTGGTGAGCCACAATACTTATCATGTCGTAGATATTGATGCTGTAGCGCTATAAGGAAATATAACATGTTATAGCCTATGCAGGAGAAGGGTAAGGAGTTTACAAGTTAGGGAGGTTACCTGACATGGTTGCAGGAGGTATAAAGTGTAGTACACAAGGCTTCAGCGTTCTAAAGGGTAAACATTTCTGAATTAGTAAAGTAAACAAGGTCCGTTGCTAGAGATAATACTGTGCAGAGAGTGACTCACCATGGACGAATGACTGCAGCTCAGATCAATCAGATTAGAGAAAGTAGAGAAAGGTGATCAGTAACCAGAGAAACGTGTATCCTTTAAGAGGAACTAAAATCTTCTTTATCTCCTGTCCAAAGCTAAATCAACAAAGCAATGTATTTGGTAATAGTCTTCATTTACCTTTCCCTATATGTTAAAAGCCAATCATTGTAGTCAGAAAACTCCTATAGGTTTCAAGTTTGACCTAGAGAATTAGAGATGACAGCCAGCTAGTAATAGATATGGGCCAGAAGTGTGCAGATGAAGTGCAGACACTCAGGGCGCCATGCATGAATTTTGGCGCCCAGGCGCCATTTTTTTTGTGCTCAGTAGAAGCGTAGAATGCGGCTGAATCTATGAACTTGGTCTACTGCGAGTCATAGATTTAGCGCTTTCTAGCTACAAAGCGACACTTTCTCTGTTCTCATCCTTTTTGGCTGTTGTTTTGGTCACTTATGCATTTTATTATTGCTCTCACCCCTAGAAGTAGCATGAGGTTGTGTTTACAACCCACAGAGGTTGCTCAGCTAGTGCAGCTCATGAAGGATGGCAAATCAATGCGAGCTGTGGGAAGAAGGTTAGCTGTGTTTTTCAGCACAGTGTGCAGAGCATGGAGCAGCTATCAGCAAGAGCGCTACCTTCTCCTTTTTGCAAAGAGGAAAAAGAGGAGCAGTGTCAAAGCCTTGCAAAATGACCTCCAGCAGGCCACTAATATCCATGTGTCTGCTCAAACTGTCAGAAACAGACTCCATAAGGGTGGCATGAGGGCGTGGAGTCCACAAGTCGGTGTTGGGCTGTAAGCACAATTGGCATTGCCATTTGCCACATAACACCAAGATTGGCAGATTTGACATTGGCGCCCTTTGCGCTTCATGGATGAGAGCAGGTTCACACTTATCACATGTGACAGATGTGACCAAGTCTTAAGACGCCGTGGAGAACATTCTGCTGCCTACAACATCCTACAGCATGACCGGTTTAGCAGTGGGTCAGTAATGGTGTGAGGAGGCATTTCCTTGGAAGGCCGCACAGCCCTCCGTGTGCTAGCCAAACCTGACTGCCATTAGGTACCGGGATCCTCCGACCTATTATGAGACCATATACAGGTACAGTGGGCCTTGGGCTTCTTCTGATGCATGACAATGCTAGGCCTCATGTGGCTGAAGTGTGTCAGCAGTTCCTGCATGATGAAGGCACTGATGTTATGTATTGGCCTGCCTGTTCCTCAGACCTGAATCCAGTCGAGCACATCTGGGACATCATGTGTTGTTCCATTCACCAATGCCTTGTTGCATCACAGACTGTCCACGAGTTGGTTGATGCTTTAATCCAGGTCTGGGAGGAGATCCCTCAGGAGAACATCCGCTGCCTCATGAAGAGCATGCCCAGGCGTTGCAGAAAGGTCAAACAGGCAAGTGGAGGCCACACACATTACTGAACCTCATTTCCTTCTCTTGAGGCATTTCCACTGAAGTTGGATCAGCCTGAAATTTGATTTTACACTTTGATTTTTAGTATCAATCCAAATCCAGACTCCATGGGATATTTATTTTCATTTTCATTGATATTTTTTAGGTTTTTTTTGCTCCCAACACATTCCACTAAGTGATGAATAAAGAATTGCAACTGGAATATTTAATTAATTGAGATCTAAGAAGAGATATTTTAGTGTTCCCTTTATTTTTTTTTGAGCAGCTAATTTGGTAACAGTCTTCACTTACCTTTCCCTACATGTTAAAAGCTAATCATTGTAGTGAGAAAACCCTTTTAAATGTATAGTATAGTGGTACTTTTATGTTACTTATGTATAATGCATAGCTGTACATATACTAGTCAAGTGTACAATATGGTAGTATTTTTTACAATGGTAATGTATACAGTATAGCTGTACATGTAAGTGTATAATATGGCGGTACTATTTATGTGTCCAGCATAGCGGTTAGATTATTTTCACACAATTGTCTCATTTTCTGCAGATTATCATTCTCTTTTTGCTCTGAATATATATTTTAAAATAGAGCCTAATAGCTCTTATATAATAGCAATGACCAGCGTATCCATTCTACTTATCAGACTCTGATCTCATTTGATAATTCTGTGGGATTTACTGCTGGATCAAATATCTGAGCAAAATAGAAGGGAAACCACCTTTAACCGAGCATTGAGAACTGCCCAAGTTATGTCACTGATGATTTATAGCTAAAACCGAATGTACATTGTTTTTGTAAAGATGGAGGGTGAACACTAAAAACGGATTCCTCTGCTAGTCTAAGAAACCCTAGTCTGATACTGCATTGCTCCCAGTGATTCCATCAGCCAGCCCCTGGTTTCTTGATTTCCTTCTATAGAAAGTGTTATATTAAAAGTTATAGCAGATGAAACTTAAATATAAACCAATGATGGCTGAGGATGATATTTTGGATATGTTGCTGAGTGATTTAGTGATGTTTCATTACATGAAAGTGGATGGATTTCAAATATGGGTTCAGAGGTGAGAATGGGACCCATTTTATGTTCCTCATCTAAACTTCTAATAATGAACTGTGAGTCTTCATAGTGAAGTTGGATTTCTATAACTGGTGAAGCAGGTGTTTGGGGCTTGTGATTAATAAATCCTCCAGCAACAAAAATGGTCACAGTCCTATCTGACATATACAAGAACGGCAGCTTCTGAAGGTTCGTCATCTTGTGTCTTTATGTGGTTCATAAGATATATATATTACCCAAGTGAAAATATAATATATTTTATATATTATATATATATATATATATATATATATAAATATATATATATATATGTAGAGGAGAGAGAGAGATAATATACAGTGGGAATGGAAAGTATTCAGACCCCTTTACATTTTTCACTCTTTCTTTCATTGCGGCCATTTGGTAAGATCAAAAAAGTTCATTTTTTGCAGATTAATGGAAACTCTGCCCCCCCCCCCCTTCTTGAAAGAAAAAAACAGAAATGTAGATATTTTTGCAAATGTATTAAACAAGAAAAACTGAAATATCACATGGTCATAAGTATTCAGACCCTTTGCTCAGTATTGAGTAGAAGAACCTTTTGAGCTAGTACAGCCATGAGTCTTCTTGGGAATGATGCAACAAGTTTTTCACACCTGGATTTGGGGATCCCAGTCTGAGGTCCAGAGCGTCTGGAAGAGGTTTTCGTCCAGGATATCTCTGTACTTGGCCGAATTCATCTTTCCTTTAATTGCAACCAGTCGTCCTGTCCTTGCCCCCATAGCATGATGCTGCCACCACCATGTGTCACTGCTGGGATTGTATTGGGCAGGTGATGAGCAGGGCCTGGTTTTCTCCACCGCTTACAATCACAAAAAGTTCAATCTTCGTCTCATCAGAGCAGAGAATCTTATTTCTCATAGTCTGGGATCCTTCATGTGTTTTTTTGCAAACTGTATGCGGCTTTCCTATGTCTTGCACTGAGGAGAGGCTTCCGTCGGCCGCACTCTGCCATAAAGCCCCGACTGGGGGAGGGCTGCAGTGATAGGTGACTTTGTAGAACTTTCTCCCATCTCCCTACTGCATCTCTGGAGCTCAGCCACAGTGATCTTGGGGTTCTTCTTTACCCCTCTCACCAAGGCTCTTCTCCCACGATTGCTTAGTTTGGCTGGACGGCCAGGTCGAGGAAGAGTTGTGGTCGTCCCAAACTTCTTCCATTTTAGGATCATGGAGGCCACTGTGCTCTCAGGAACCTTGAGTGCTGCAGACATTATTTTGTAACCTTGGCCAGATCTGTGCCTTGCCACAATTCTGTCTCTGAGCTCCTTGGACCTCATGATTCTCATGTGCTCTGACATGCATTGTGAGGTCTTATATAGACAGGTGTGTGCCTTTCCTAATCAAGTTCAATCAGTTTAACTAAACACAGCAGGACTCCAATGAAGGAGTTGAACCATCTCAAGGAGCATCAGAAGGAAATGGACAGCATGTAAGTTAAATATGAGTGTCACAGCAAAGGGTCTGAATACTTATGACCATGTGATAGTTCAGTTTTTTTGTTTAATAAATTAGCTAAAATATCTACATCTATCTATCTATCTATCTATCTATCTATCTATCTATCTATCTATCTATCTATCTATCTATCCATCCACTTGGGTAACCCTAAATGTCATAACCAGTGCTCATGTATTTAAAGGGACACTTCCATCAGAAGAGAGTATTTTTGTTAAAACCAATATTCCTTTTTTTTAGGATTTGTGGCAGTATTTTTTTTCCGGCAGTCCCATGGAATTGAAAATTACATATAAGATACTGTCCTTCTAGCAAAGATATAAATCCTGAATGACAGGGCAAACTAAACTCACTTTACAATTGGTGCTGCTTAGATCTATGTAGTTCGTTACACATAACAGGTAATGACCTAATGATCACTCTTGTTCTGTGGAAAGGGATAAATACGATTAGACTGGACCACACGGATATGCATCGCAATACAAGAAAGGATAATGAGGTAATCTTTTTCTCCACTGGAGAGGAGGTTTCTTCACACTGAACAGGTTATTGCTGATAGTACTTAGGGTATGTTCATGCGGTGTATTGCAAGCGTATTAAGGCACGCACTGTGTGCGTTGCTTTACACCTGCAATACACCTGTTGAACATACATGCTAACCAGTACTTCTGAAGCGCTCCTACTGACATTTACTCCTTTCTACTGGCGCGTATTGTACGCTTGGGAAGATAGCAGGAAATCATAGAGAGCTCAATGAGAGCTATGAATTACCGTATTTGCGGAGCATAAATCGGACATATTTTAGCGCAATTACACGCCGAAATAGACCCCGCAAATACGCCGTGTGATCATACCCTTACACCTCTTAGTCTATAACTGGCCAGAAAGAAGGACCATTAAGAAATCCTCTCACTGCTGTGGTATCAGAGCTCACAGATGGGAAGTCAGAGAGAGTAATGTACGGAGGGAAACTTTAAAAATTATATAAAAAAACCTAACCAATTTAAAAAAAAGAAAAAAAAGATATCCATATAATATTCGCATATCGCTTGTCAATATGTGGAAAGAAATGTTGATGGTAGTGTCCCTTTAAGGCTATATTCACACATGCACCAAAGCCTCCTATTGCCAATTCCTATTGGCCACATTTGGTAATTATATTGAGAATAGAGATCTCCACTCCAGCCTGATAAGGAGGACTCTCCTCGTTTAACAAAGTGAAAAAAGAATTTTAGAAATGTTTGCTATTTTATTAAAAAATGAAAGCCTCAAATTTGTCATGGACATAAGTATTTAGACCTGTTACTAAAACACTTGAAATATATCTCTGGGGACCTCCCATGCTCTGGGGCACCATTGAAATGTTTCTATACCTTGATTTAAGTCTTCCTGTGGTGAATTCCTTTGACTGCAGATAATTTGGAGCAAAAACAAAACCGAGATGAAGAACTGCATCAATCAAAGACTTGATTGTATAAAGATCTGGAAAAGTCTATAAAAATTCTCCTGTGCTGAAAGTTCCTAAGTGAACAGTGGCCATCACAGTTCTTAAAAGGAAGAAAATTGGAACAACAAGGTTTCTTCCTAGAGCTGGCTGCCTCACCATAACAAGTAATGGGGGAGAAGGGCCTTGGTAAAAGAGGTGACCAAAAAGTCAATGGTCGCTCCGACTCAACTCCAAAGATCTTGTGTGCAGATGGGAGAAACTTTCAAAAGGTCAACCATCATTGTAGCACTCCACCAATATGGCCTTTATGACAAAGTGGCCGTAAAGAAGCCTCTTCTCAGTAAAAGAAACACGCATGACAATCTAGAGTATGAAAGAAAGCACTTAAAGGACTTTTAGACTGTGAGAAACAATAATTAACTTTTCGGCCTCAATTATCTCTGGAGAAAAATAGATACGACGTATCACCTGTCCAATACCATCCCTACAGTGAACCATGGTGGCGGCAGCATCTTGCTGTGGGGGGGGGGAGGTTCAGTGACTGGGACAGGGAGATTGGTTAGAGTTGAGGGAAAAATAAATGTAGCAAAGTACAGACATATTCTTTTTTTAAGTTTATTTGTAATTGAAAATTTATTGAAAATTCTGTAATAAACGTCAATAAACAGAAACAAAGGAATTCGAGTATGTTCAGAAAATGCAGGCATCGTTTCTTTATGAAAAAACATTGTCACAGTGCGATATTCATGTTTACTTAAAAAATATTCCGGAATAGACGGGAACATCATCTGTGAATATAGAAATTAATATCTTAAAGTTTCATAGGATGCATGAATGAAATAATGCTGCTTTGCTCTGTCACTTCCTGGTCAAGCTGTCTGTAATTAGCATATGAGCTCCATGTATTCAGACTTCTCTGTTTATCAGTCTAGATTAAATAAATTATCTTCTCTGATGTCCAGAGAAGCTTCTGAGCTAATGTAAACAGTAGAGTAATTACTGTTTTTTGTCTGAAAGATCAGATAACACACATCTCTCACACTGCTGACCTGTGTGATGACATCACTCTCTACTCTCAGATAGAACAAACAGCAGGGGGGCAGAAGTACACAGGTCGGTCACTTGGGGAACCAGAGAGAGCACAGAGGGTGATAAAATCACTTGTAGCTCCTTAACAAAAAAAGATGAACAAAGCAATACATTCGGAAAACGTCTTCATTTAGTGTTCCCTACATTTTGAAAGCTATTCTTTGTAGTGAGACAACCCCTTTAAAGGAGTTGTCTCATTACGAGCTTTCAGCCTGTCAGTGTCCCTGGTAAGTTGAACTGAGGGGCGTGCTTCTTGGTCTGTCTGTTCTGCTCCCTCTCCCCCCTCCCATCAGCACACAGGCAGCTACGTAACTTCTATACAGGGGGGGGGGAGGGGGTTTGCTCTCAGAGTTCACCCTGTGTGTGCCTGCCTAGGTCTGTTGCAGGAGAGGGCTGATCTATGAGTGTGAAGTGGTGTGCTAATAGAGCAGAGGGGATGCATGTGTTCCTATATCCCCTGCTTAGCTTACAAGTCTCCACATCTCCAGCAACAACAAGGGAAGTGTTACTATACTCAGGATGTCTCACTAATACAGGAGAGCATAAAGTATTCACATGCCCCCTGATCTGTATAGTATTAGTATAGTCACAGTTCCAAAGACATATCATGATTATAGTAACAGACAGGGTCACTGCTGTCACATCTATCTGTGTAGAGAGCAGGAGGAAGCAGGCACACACAGGGTTAATCCAGGACACAGACGCCAGAGTCCTCCTCCCCCTCCTTCCACTACAGAAGCATTCTGTGCGGGAGGGGCTCTCTGCTCTGACCTGTCTTCAAAGGTGATGAGTCATTCAGACCTGACAGCCAGTAAGATAAGGATCAACAGGTCTGCTACTATAGAGATTTGAGGAGCTGATGTAGTAATACTAACAGGGCTAACTCAAAATCAGTAGGACATTTGTAATGAACATATATTGCAAAGCTGCTTGTTTTTTAAAGATCTTTAAATTAAAACCCAATCATTGTAGCGAGACAACCCCTTTAAGGCAATTCTTGAAAGATGACCAGTGGAACCTCATAGTAATACCATGGATAAATACAAGAAACTGCATGAAAACAAGATACAAGAAGGAAGAAATAGGGAAGGATGGGATGCAGTGTCGGACTGGGGTGTCTGGGGCCCACAGGGGAGTTGATCTTGGGGGGCCCACCCTACTGTACGTAAAAATATTACCGGTCTGTCGGACATAAATGCGCCCATTTTACCACATAATACAGTGTGCAAAACAGAACTGTATTGTGTAGTACAAGAGCAAGAGAGTCACATATCTGTCTATCTCACATATCTGTCTGTCACACGTCTGTCAGTCTAGCATATCAGAGACACATGGCTAAGTGGCTCCATCCATATCCTCCTCCACCCACATAAAATTCCCCCTCCACCCACATACAATATCCCCCTCCACCCACATACAATATCCCCTCCACCCACATACAATATCCCCCTCCAATAGTCCACATACAATATCCCCCTCCATGTTTCCTTTGGTCACGCACCTCACCACCTTCTAAAATAAACACGAGCAAGAAAGAAAGTCTAACTCCTATCACAGGTTCAGGTGTTCCCTCACTTTTACAATCAGGGACACATGTACGCGGCCACTATACCCGCACCGATATAACCTACAACACCACCATATAGAGACCACATAGAGGTCCAACACGAGCTCAGGTATAACCTACAACACCGCCATATAGAGACCACATAGTGGTCAGACACAAGCTCAGGTATAACCTACAACACTGCCATATAGAGACCACATAGTGGTCAGACACCACCTCAGGTATAACCTACAACACCACCATATAGAGAGCACAAAGAGGTCAGACACCAGCTCAGGTATAACCTAAAACACCGCCACATAGAGACCACATAGAGGTCAGACACCAGCTCAGGTATAACCTACAACACCGCCACATAGAGACCACATAGAGGTCAGACACCAGCTCAGGTATAACCTACAACACCACCATATAGAGACCACATAGAGGTCAGACACCAGCTCAGGTATAACCTACAACACCACCATATAGAGACCACATAGAGGTCAGACGCCAGCTCAGGTATAACCTACAACACCGCCATATAGAGACCACATAGAGGTCAGACACCAGCTCAGGTATAACCTACAACACCGCCATATAGAGACCACATAGAGGTCAGACACCAGCTCAGGTAAAACCTACAACACCGCCACATAGAGACCACATAGAGGTCAGACACCAGCTCAAGTATAACCTACAACACTGCCATATAGAGACCACATAGTGGTCAGACACCAACTCACACATTACAGTAAATACAGCACTGATCCAGTATAGAAGTAAAATAACCCCTGAAATCAGGGACTCACCGGAGACGTCTTATCTGATGAGTCGTTCTGTTCTCTCATGAGTCATTCTTATTCCTTTTTTTTCTGCATCCGTTCCACACCGCCATGATGACTTGTCCCAGCCACAACTCATCCTTGCAGAAATTACACACAAATATCTTAGAATCCTCAATTTTCTAGCATCTCTTTACCTATTCCCACTTCTGTACAAACTTTCCAGGGGTGGGAGAGCAGGTACAAGCCATAACTTAGAGGCCTAATATCCTAAGGGGTTGGAGGATGGGGAGAGGACTGACCCCCTGGAGATAAGCAGAGTATACAGCATTAGGACTCCTTTAGGAGTAAACAGGCAGTTAGGCCTCCTTTAGGTAGTATACAGGCAGTTAGGGTCTCCTTTAGGTAGTAAACAGGCAGTTAGGGGTCTCCTTTAGGTGGCGTACAGGCAGTTAGGGGTCTCCTTTAGGTGGCGTACAGGCAGTTAGGGGTCTCCTTTAGGTAGCGTACAGGCAGTTAGGGGGTCTCTATTAGGTACTATACAGGCAGTTAAGGCCTCCTTTAGGTAGTATACAGGCAGTTAGGGGTCTCCTTTAGGTAGTATACAGGCAGTTAGGGGTCTATTTTAGGGAGTATACAGGCAGTTAAGGTTCTCTTTTAGGTAGTATACAGGTAGTTAGCGGCCTCCTTTAGCTAGTGTGCAGTAAGTCAGGGCCCCCTTTAGCTAGTGTGTAGGTAGTCAGGGCCCCCTTTAGATAGTCAGGGCCCCCTTTAGATAGTCAGGGCTCCCTTAGTTAGTCAGGGCCCCCCTTTAGGTAGTCAGGGCCCCCTTCAGTAGTCAGGGCCCCCTTTATGTAGCCAGGGCCCCATTTAGTAGTCAGGGCCCCCTTTATGTAGCCAGGGTCCCCCTTTATGTAGTCAGAGCCCCCCTTTAGTAGCCAGGGCCCCCCTTTAGTAGTCAGGGCCCCCCTTTAGTAGTCAGGGCCCCCTTTATGTAGCCAGGGCCCCCCTTTAAGTAGCCAGGGTCCCCCTTTAAGTAGCCAGGGGCCCCCTTTAGTAGCCAGGCCCCCCTTTAGTAACCAGGGCCCCCTGAGTAGCCAGGGCCCCCTTTAGTAGCCAGGGCCCCCCTTAAGTAGCTAGGGCTGCCCTTAAGTAGTCAGGGCCCCCTTTAGTAGTCAGGGCCCACCTTTAGTAGCCAGGGCCCATCTTTAGTAGTCAGGGCCCCCCTTTAGTAGTCAGGGCCCCCCTTTAGTAGCCAGGGCCCCCATTAGTAGTCAGGGCCCCAATAGTAGTCAGGGCCCCCCTTTAGTAGCCAGGGCCCCCTTTATGTAGCCAGGGCCCCACGTTATGTAGCCAGGGCCCCCTTTAGTAGTCAGGGCCCCCCTTTATGTAGCCAGGGCCCCCCTGAAGTAGCCAGGGCCCCCTTAAGTAGCCAAGGCCCCCCTTAAGTAGTCAGGGCCCCCCTTAGTAGCCAGGGGCCCCCCTTATTAGTCAGGGCCCCCCCTTAGTAGCCAGGGCCCCCCTTTGTAGCCAGGGACCCCCTTAGTAGCCAGGGCCCCCATTAGTAGCCAGGGCCCTCAATAGTAGCCAGGGCCCCAGTAGCCAGGGTCCCCATTAGTAGCCAGGGTCCCCAATAGTAGCCAGGGCCCCCCTAAGTAGTCAGGGCCCCCCTTAGTAGTCAGGCCCCCCTTAGTAGCCAGGGCCCCACTTTATGTAGCCAGGGCCCCCCTTACTAGCCAGGGCCCCCCTTAGTAGCCAGGGCCCCCCTTAGTAGCCAGGGCCCCCCTTAGTAGCCAGGGCCCCCTTAGATAGTTTAAAAAAAAAAAAAAACAACCAGCCACTTACCTGGCTCCGGCTCCCGCTCCTGGCAGGTCCCGGGCGCTCCGTGCTGCCGCCGGCTCCGTACTGCCGCCCTGCATAGGCGGCGCGGTGAAGTGACGTCACCGCGCCGCCTACGTCAGCAGTAGGGGCCGGCGCCCGGCAGGCTGAAGGCCTAACATCTTATACCTGCCAGGGAGATCAGCGGAGCGCAGCGCTAGTGGCCCTGTGCTCCGCTGACACCGCGCAGCCCCGGGAGTCGGGGACATTAGTCCCCAACTCCCGGGCCGGTCTCTGGGCGCTCGGGACGCAGGTCCCGGGCGTTCAGTGACCGGATGCGCGGCCGGGCCCCGGGGAGCGACGGCACTGCCTCCGGGGCCCACAGCAGCTCGGGCGCAGGAGGGGGGGGGGCCCATCGGGGGGTTCACCGATCCCCCGGCGGCCCAGTCCGAGCCTGATGGGATGGGTAGGATGGTGGTGAGGGTTAGACATTAACAGAGATATTCTTAATGAAAATATCTTCCATTCTGGACCTCAGACTGGGGCAGAGGTTCAACTCGGGAGTGGTGCAGAGACAACTCTACGAATGGCCTTGAGTGGCCCAACCGGAGCCATGATTCCAATTTGTCAGAGTTTAAGAGGATCTGCAGAGAAAAATGGCAGAAAATTTCCAAATACTGGTGGCACTCCTTGTGGCATCATACCCAGGAATACTGGAAGCTGTTATCACTATAAAGGGTAAAGGGTCTGAAAACCTCTGTGAATGCAATATTTTAGTTTTTTCTGCTTCAATAAATTAGCAAAGATTGCTGACATTCTAATTTTACTTTATCATTTGGGGGGGACTAAGTACAAAATGCTTGGGAAAAACTCAATTAAAAAAAAAAAATTTAGTACAAGGCATTAACATAAAAAATGTGAAAGGAGTGAAATGGTCTGAAGGTTTTCCGAATGCATTGCAATTTCACTTAGTATTTCCTGATAAGTTTTGTGTTTGGCACCTTCCACCATTTTGTAGCCTTTCATTGGACTCATTCTATTTTGTCAATGTATTTTTGTAAGTGAGGTCTTCAGATCTGACTCTAGTATTCCAGATGTGGTGTCACTATATCTCAATACAACAGGGTCACCATTTCCCCCTTTCTAGCTAACCCTACTGCAATAAACTAATGATATTAGATCAGTGTTGGTCTGACTCATGTCTGCACACTGTCCAAATGTTTGAAGGGGAAGTATGTAAACTGTGAGGACAGGTGGAGGATAGATGCAGGTCCCAGGTGTCAAGCAGGCTGGAAATACCTGGGTAGTAGATGTACGTGGATGTCAGGCCTACTGGTGTAGGATTGTTGGGAGGTGATGTGCACTGGTGCAGAATTTAAACAGAGAATCTCAGCCAGGGATCTTGCAGGCTTTACTCTTAGTATTTACTCAGCAAGTTAGAATCCACACACAGGTCACTGGACAGATAGACAATTACTCTTGGGGGTTTCCAGACTTTACTTTTCTGCTGTAATTGCTCCTCTGGCAATTCCTGTCTCAGTTTCTTCTGCTCTCCCTCTCTCTGTAGACATCAGCCTTCAAGGCAGAGGTCATGCCTAAGGACTGGAGTTGTCTCTTGATAAGGCTATCTACCCATGCCTTTGCTTCACTATCCATATGACTCTCGTTCTTTCACTTCTATCTCTAGACAGTTCCCCTAGACTGGCCCTCAAACCTCTCTCTTCTTCCCTTTTTTGTCCAGTGGTTGCTTTTTGCCTTTGTCAATATTTCTCCCATGTGAGCTCCCAGACTGGTGGTGTGGCTGTCAGCCTGTTCCACCTCACTGCCGGCTAATGGGTGGGTGATGCAATATGCTGGAGCTTTGAAAAAACAGGATCCTTAAAGGGGTCGTCCCACTTCAGACATTGATGGAATATTGTTAGGATATGGTATCAATATTAGATAAGTGTGGGTCTCACCTCTGACAGGAGAGGTGATCAGGACTCTCCCATGGAAATGAATGGGAGTTCCAAGTACAGGTGTGTGCTGCTGATGGATATCCTAGCAATATGCCATCAAAGTCTGAAGAGAGACAACCCCTTTAGCACTCAACTTGTCTGGAACTACTGAACAGAACTCCCTAGCACACGGCAGCCTCCCATCCCCCCTCCTCCTCTACACTGATGGGCTGCAATAGTGCACAAAGCTACAGAGCTCTAAAAAGCTCTAGAGGGTTAAAGCTGGTTAGTAAGTAATGTAAACAAGCTCCTGTCTTTCAAGATAAGGAACAGAGCAGGGAGTCATCATCCCCACCACTGTTACAGCCTCTAAGAGCAGAGAGAGAGAGGTGGCCAGTAACTAGGGAAGCTTGTGTGCACAAGTAGGAGGTAAAATTTACTCCTAAGTCTAAAAAGAAGCAAAATCAGAACAGCAATATATTTGGTAGCAGTCTTAATTTACCTTTGCCTACATGTTTAAAGCAGATCAATGTGGTGAAAATACCACTTTATGCAAGAAATATCAATGGCACAGGAGTACTTCATGCAAATAAGAGAGTGTCTTTATTTATCATCCCAAATGAAGATACCGTTATATATGATTTGTGACAATATCAGTTACGGTTAAGTCTAGACCTTTGTCACGTAAGTCACTGCTTATATTCTTCTGTTAACCCCTTACCAACATTTGATGTACAGTTATATCATGATGCCGGTAAGGGAGTATAGAGCGTGCTCACATGCTGAAGCCGTTCCACACGGGGCAGGTATTTTTACAACTGGGATCTGCCGTTATTAGCCAGGACCAGTGATAGTCTGATGCAGGCTGTCTGACCTTTTAGATACTGTGGTGATCTAAATGAATGAGGAACGGTGCTGAGTGGTGTTCCAAGCAGTTGAGATGGCAGCTGGGGACCTAATGAAGCCCTTAGAGTGACTATGTTACTCCTCTTTAGACAAGATGTAATAGGAGAGCCATATTTGTACAAAATTGCGTTTTTGGTCATTTTGCATTCCCAAAAAATTGGAATAAAAGGTGATCAAATAATCACACGTCTTCCAAAACAAAAACTACGCCGCAAGAAAAGAGGCCCTCACTCAGGTCCATGGATTGAAAAAAGAAAACATTATTGGTCTTCTGGTGAGAGAAAGAGGACAAGACAGTGACATTGACACAGGCAGTTGTCCCTATTGTTGCATAGTTGGTGCATGTGGATATCAGGCCTAATAGTGTGAGTTTGTTGGGACGTATAGTGCACCAGCTCTGAATAATCAACCACAAAGACTTCTCAGCTTGGGTCTTGCAGGCCTTACTCACGGGACAAAATTTAATAGCATGTTAGTCTTCACAGGAAGACAGTATCACTTTAAGCACAATACAATTGCTCCCCTTGCAATTCCTTTCTCTTGAACTCAGCAGCCTGTTCTCTCTAGACTCCAGCCATCAAGACAGCAATTCTTCATAAAGTTTTTAACTTTCCTTAGCGCGCTTTCTGAGACAATGTAGCCAGGTCTGCTACACACAACTCTCACAGTCCCTTAGCGGCCTCTCTCTCTGTACATGGGTTCTAGACCCAGAGCAGCATTTTCATACAAGGGCTACTAGCATGCTTGACTTTGCAGTGGTCCCACAGAGTCTTGAAATTCCTGAAGTGCCCAAAATGGCTCATTTTCTCTGTATCCCGTTATTTCTCAGTTCTTGTCCCTAGATCAGTCCCCTATTCTGTCCTTCATGACTGCCTTACTGTGATGGTCTATATCTGTCTTTCTCATCTGTCTACCTGCCTCTGCACCTTCTCTTTCCTCTCCACTGTGAAATCATGCCCTTAGTCCACAGCCGGCTTGTGTCCAAATGACCCTTTTACTGGACAACTAGGAACTGCAACAACAGAACTGCTTGCTGAAAGGGGTTTTATCGTTTGAAGGTTTCGTAGACTTGAGCTAATAATATCAGTTTCAGTTTCAAATCCAAAGGTGAGTCTCTCTTCCCTGTAGGTGTGTATCTCCTGCCAGGAGGCATGTCTTTCCTCACTGAAGAGCTGTAACATCATCATTCTGTGTGTGCAGTGGAAGGGGAGGGACGTCTGGAGAGGATAGCTCTGCAGCCTCCTGCATGCTTCTTATGTCTGCAGAGCCTTCAGCTTCAGGCTCCACAAGCTCCTTGTAACACCCTCATTGCTATAAACAGTTATACATACAGCCTGAACTGATGAAACAAATGTGATGAATGTACACTGCCCTCCACCCCTCCTCACCCTCTGTTATCAGGCAGGAGGTAGAGCTGACTGTATCAGGCTGTGTTCTATGGGTGATGGGAACAGACTGTATAAAGCTGTGTTATATGAGGGGAGAGCAGTGTATAAGGCTGTGTTATATGAGGGGAGAGTGAATCTAACTGTTAGAGACTGAGTAATTGCCCAGATCCTTTACATAGAGCTGGGATAGGAGCATAGAGAAGCAGAGGCACTTAGTTTCACATTCAATATCAACAGCTTAGAGGGGAGTAAGCACAGAGTGCAGGCAGCCAGTCACAGCACAGGGGGCGTTTCCCGTCCGGGAGCATGTCTAAACAGGCTGAATGAAATGTCAGTCAGCCAATCACAGCACAGGGGGCGTTTCCCGTCCGGGAGCATGTCTAAACAGGCTGAATGAAATGTCAGTCAGTCAATAACAGAAAAGCTGCTGTAGAAATAGCTATAGATGCACAGTTTAGCTCATATCTGCTATACTAAGTGACTTAGGTAATGCAAACCAACTGCAAAAGTGCTTATTTTTACTGTCCCCATCATTTGAGATATGATCTTTGTAGCGAGAAAACCCCTTTAACTACTTAAACTCAGACTACTGTGACAACATGGAAGACTTCCCTTGTATATGTGTAGCCTGCAGCCCCTTCACCTCACCTCACACCAATTGGTTGCAGGCTCAGTAATGTATACAGCACAGATTTTGTACTAAGGTTTTCCTAATCCAAAAAACGACTGGCGGAATATAGAACATGTTCCCGCAGTCCCAATATACTGGGTGAGGGGAATCAGAAATCTGACTGCTGTTTTTTGCGCAAAAACCATGCAAAAAAAACGGCGGTGTGGCGTGGTTCCGCAAGGTAAAAATGCCGTTAGATTTTGGATGGCTTTTTCACTTTGCTGTGTGGATCTATCCTAAAGTCTCCACTACCAAAGTCAGGTGGCTTAGTCATCTCAGCCCCAAATAAACCTATACACATGGTCCAATAAATATATAAATATATACATCCACATCACTGTTCGTAGGGTGAGGTCACATCCCCTACAATAGTAAGACATCCCACACACAAACGTTCTCCTACCTCTAAAAAGAGAATCAACCCAACCTAAATCCATCCAAAGTTGGTCTGACATAATCTAATGAGTCCGACACAGCCCAGAGGGAAACCTGTAAAAATATAAGAACATTTAAAAAACATGACAGTACTAAACTCCATCTCCTGCACCCCATGAAGATCATTCCTCCTGCTGATTTTCTGGGGTGCAGGGTACGGAGTTCAACCTTTACAATATGATTCTGGGGGGTACAATCACAGATGCTGCACAATCTCCAGGGGTATGGTCCTATGTTCCCCAACGAGATTGTAAGGTGTGATTGCACTCCTCTCTCCCACCACTCCCGTCCATTGTGTTATGCATCCTAGTGGCAACACAAAATCCAACCCCCCCTCACTTCTCCACCTATTACTCCATAGTTCTCTCACCTCCACCTACCAATCCATCCCACCTATTACCCCATAATCTCCCCATTTATCACTCCATGTAGAGATTGTACAGAGGTGGCCACAGGTAGGGAAGTGCTGAAAAAAACTAGAATTCTAAGTTCTTTGTATGGTAAATTTTGCAGGGACGAGTTGTGGCCGGGAGAAGTCATCATGGTGGTCTGGATAGGATGGAGAAGAAAAGGGAAATATAAAAATTCCAATAATAGAAGATGTCTTCAGTGACTCCCTAGATGTAACTGCACTGTAATTACTTAAATGTCTGCAGAGCCTGTGTCCAGTGGTTTCTACCACTATATAAACACTGTATGGTAGTAATATACAGTCTGCAGAGCCTGTGTACACTGGTGTCTACCACTGTATAATCACTGTATGGTAGTAATATATAGTCTGCAGAGCCTGTGTACACTGGTGTCTACCACTGTATGATCCTTGTATGGTGGAAATATTGATTGAAGTGTAATGGTTTAGATTCAGGCACAGTTTAAAGGTATCTCCCTACTCACATGAAGGCTGAATAGGCTATCCATTGTCCAGGAAACCTGGGTGATATCAAAACCCTAAATTAGCTTCCTTCCAGAGCCGTTACACAGTTAGGTGAAGTGTGCATGACTTTTTTTGTGACGAGGGCATGGTCATGTGCGCTGCAGCTCCAACTCTCCTTGATGCCCACTTTCAAAAGTTGTCAAGTATGGTTTTTTCAGCATTGTGTGCTTACACTGCAGTGTATTATCCTATCTACACTCACCGGCCACTTTATTAGGTACACCATGCTAGTAACGGGTTGGACCCCCTTTTGCCTTCAGAACTGCCTCAATTCTTCGTGGCATAGATTCAACAAGGTGTTGCAACGATGCTCAATTGGTGCCAAGGGGCCCAAAGAGTGCCAAGAAAATATTCCCCACACCATGACACCACCACCACCAGCCTGAACCGTTGATACAAGGCAGGATGGTTCCATGCTTTCATGTTGTTGACGCCAAATTCTGACCCTACCATCCGAATGTCGCAGCAGAAATCGAGACTCATCAGACCAGGCAACGTTTTTCCAATCTTCTACTGTCCAATTTCGATGAGCTTGGACAAATTGGAGCCTCAGTTTCCTGTTCTTAGCTGAAAGGAGTGGCACCCGGTGTGGTCTTCTGCTGCTGTAGCCCATCTGCCTCAAAGTTCGCCGTACTGTGCGTTCAAGATGCTCTTCTGCTACCTTGGTTGTAACGGGTGCTATTTGAGTCACTGTTTTCCTTTCTATGAGCTCGAACCAGTCTGCCCATTCTCCTTTGACCTCTGGCATCAACAAGGCATTTCCGCCCACAGGACTGCCGCTCACTGGATGTTTTTTCTTTTTTGGACCATTCTCTGTAAACCCTAGAGATGGTTGTGTGTGAAAATCCCAGGAGATCAGCAGTTTCTGAAATATTCAGACCAGCCCTTCTGGCACCAACAACCATGCCACGTTCAAAGGCACTCAAATCACCTTTCTTCCCCATACTGATGCTCGGTTTGAACTGCAGGAGATTGTCTTGACCATGTCTACATGCCTAAATGCACTGAGTTGCCGCCATGTGATTGGCTGATTAGAAATTAAGTGTTAACGAGCAGTTGGACAGGTGTACCTAATAAAGTGGCCGGTGAGTGTATGTAGACAGTCTGCACGGTGACGCAGGCTACGTCCAGTATACATGTATTTGCCTTCATGTAGCATGGCTCAGTGTAGTAGGGTATGCGTGTTCCAGGTCCTCGGAGTCCAGTTGGCATCTTCCCCCCTGGAGGGAATGCAGATAATCCCTGGCGGCTTTTCCTGTAGAATGACATCATCAGCCAGGCCGCGGTTAACAGCCAGACGATTATGAGTCAAACTACGCTCCTCCGATTGCACACAGAAAGCTGAGATAATCTACAAACAGGACATGATATGAAGCCTCTCACATTACCCCCATCAAACAATACATACGTACGGCAATGTCGAAGACTCTCATATAGGGCGGGTTATTCATATCCTTCTAGATGAAAAAGACCAATATCTGCTGTCTAATAAAACAGCTGTCGCCAGTATTTATAATCCTGCAAATTCCCCGTGAGCCAAGAATTGCGCTGACAGATATATGAATAGATTATGTGGGAGCACAGAAGCTGATGATGTCACTGGAATTAAACGCTGCCTGCAAATATAGGGGAGATAAAGGGATTTTCCAGCTAATCACCGTATAAATGAAGAGTTCTATAACTTTTTCTTTACATACTTTGCATACTGCATTTCAGTCTTTCACCATTTTCAAGGTATTTGTTTGCTGTCAGGGAATAACAACACTTTTGTTTTCATTCACAGGCTGCAAACTGGGAATATACCTACTCCTGCTCTCCATGCTATCCAATCTAGGCAGCCTGGACTCCAGACTGGTACGTTGTAGTCTGCTGCTGATGTATTTCGCTCACAGAGCATTGACTAGCACCGCGTGTGAACTATCGGCAGCTACAGCAAAAGTTGACGCTAACTTCAGAGGGAGTTTGTGGCTCTCGGCGCTGCAGTTGCACATGAACAGAACTGAAGGTAAAAGAGTTGGTGGGGGGAGGTGGATTTAGAGTGTGGGGGGTTAGGTGGGTTTAGAGTGGGTGGAAAGGGGAAAGAGGTGGGAGTGGTGAGAGTGGGGGAGGGATAGAAATGGGGAATTTCAGGGGTGACAGGTGGGTTGGGTTATAGGAAGAGCTAGATGCCTATTGTGGAGGGCGGGGCATCACCAAGCTTTCTCAGGCGCTGAATAGGCTATCCAGCATCGTGGAAAGATGAGTGACGCTCCATCACCCACAGCAGGTACCCAGTTTTTCACGTTGCCTATTGTGGCGGTTGCCAACCAGTGTTTCGGGCATTAGATAGCCTTTTCAGTCTATTATATGTTCTTGTAATGTATGTTTTTTTTTTTTTTTTTACAGATTTCACTTTTGGATTACAGCGGATTTGTTGGACTACATCGGACCAGCATTGGATCCATTTCTTTAATAAAATGGTCAATGAGGGATGGTGTTAGGGAGTGTTTTTTCTGTTCTGTGTTAGTAATGGAAGTGTCAGACACTAACCCCCTCTCACTATTACCCCAGTACCCAGAGCACCAGGGGTCCAGTTGTTTTAGAAGTAAAATGTTCATGATAATTGGTCAACTCATTAATCACATGAGCCACAGATCAACGGTGGCTGTGACGTTGTATGGTGAGTGTGGTTTCAAGATATAATGTCCCAGGAAAGACCATTGTATGGTGAAACAAATTGTATCCTGGGGCCATTGAAACTTGAGAGACCACTGTAGTCATAACTCCTACTGAAATGATTATAGAGAGACAGGTATCCAGGAGGCGAAAACAGTGGTTGCAGACAGTAAATGTTCGGCTGTCAGGCACTCTTATCGTGTTAGCCGACGAATGCAGAGGAAGAGGGGCGCCAGGGAAGCATTGCAAGATGCTCCCCTGACATTACTGACTGCAGGAGGCTGGCCCCACCCCCTCAGCTAGACGAATCAGTCCTGTAGTAGCAGCAGTGGGAGATAAGTGACCTCCGTCACTACCTCCCAACCTGTCCCCCCACATGTCACTATTATCCCAGTACCCAACGCACCAGGAGTACAGGGAAGAGCCGGGGAACTGTCAGAAGCAGACCCTCTAATGTGATGGTCCACTTCTGGGGCAGCTGGGGGCTGGTATATTTAAAATGGGATTTTTAGAATGGGAAGGGACTATTATCGATGGACCTTCCCATTCTGATATTCTTAGGCTGCAGCAGTTCTTTTTACCTTGGCTTGTTATGGAAATAAAGGGGGACCCCACATCAACTTAAAAAATAAATAATTTGTTCTTTTTAGACATTTAATAAAGGATAAAAACAAAATGAAGTGGCGTTCCCCATTTTTAACCAGCCAAGGTAAAACCAGCAGCTGCAGGCTGATACTATTAAGATGGGAAGCTCCTTGAATATTGGCCTTTCCACCCTAAAAATACCAGCCGACAGCCGCCCCAGAAGTGGACCATTACCTTAGATGGCCCCCCTTCTGACGGTTACCGGCTCTTCCCAGTGCCCCTGGTGTGTTGGGTACAATGGGTAATAGCAACATGGGGTTAGTGTCAGCTTTGGGTGATGAAAACCACCATTGGCAGACAGCAAGCCCGAGCGCTAGTAATGGAGAGGCGTCTTTCAGATCCTCCTTTATGAACACTAGAATAAAATGGAACACAGAAACAACATAGCAAAAAAATTATTTATTTAAATAAATACTCCCCGAAACGAGCTCTAGTTTACCATTTTAGTTTAGAAATAGATACAACGTTGGTCCTGAGGGTCATGGCTGTGACTAATCATCCAGGGGTGCAGGAGTTGGAGTATGGGCCACAGTCGCACCACAGTCGCCGGAGGTGGTCCTCTTTCTTCCCTCAAGAGATTGTGCCTCTAAAATGTGGCTGTACCCCTCTCTCACACATGTGGCTTAGTGCCAACCCAAAACAGAATCCTCAAATAACACTCTGTAAACCCCCTCAAACCGCCTAGCACCCCATAGCCTCCCAACTCCTCCTATTACCCCATAGAGAATTTGTACAGAGGTGGCAATAGCTAGGAATGTGCTGGAAAATTGAGGAGTCTAAGATGTTTGCGTGGTTAATTCTGCAGGGACAAGGCATGTCCAGGAGAAATAGTCATGGCGAGCTGAAAGAAAAGGAGAAAGGGAATGACTCCCATTAGAGAAGACATCACCTGTGATTCACTAAATGAGACTGTTATCACGTATACATCTGCATAGCCTGTGTACACTGGTATATACCCCCATATAGTCACTGTATGGCATTGATATATGATCTGCAGAGCCTGTGTATACTGGTATCTACCACTATATGGTCACTGTATGGAGGTAATATACAGTCTGCAGAGCCAGTGTACACTGGTTTCTACTACTATATGGTCACTGTATGGCAGGCATATTGGTAGAAGTGTAATGGTTTATATTCAGCATCAGTATAGCAGTATTATTCAGCCACTATTTGGTGGTGATATTTGGTAATAGTTTGTGGCATTATTTAGACATTATGTGGTAGTGATACAGTATCTAGTCATGATGTGGTGGTATTATTTAGTCACTATGATATGTGGTCATGGTAATGTGGTATTATTCAGTCACTGTGCGGTGGTGGTATGTGACCATGGTGTGGCAGTATTATTCAGTTACTATGTGGTGGTGATATGTGATCATGGTGTGGCGGTATTTTTTTAGTGGTTTCTCTGATGATATGATTCTTGGTTTGCTTAATACCAGTACGGTGATATTTGCTCAATGTATTATGTTGTCAATGTACGTCCATTATATAGAGCTATCATCCATAAAAAATTGTCTTAACTTTGAAAACGTTAATAAAAATAATGTTAAAAAAAACAAAACATTATCTTACAGCTGTCGGTATGGATTTCATTATATACAATAAATTACTTTACAGACTCCAGTAATGCCGATGTTGTGTTGGCACTGGTCTGCTGGAGGAGTGGGGGGTAGGGCATGATTCTGTTAGGTGGGGCATGATTAGAGACGTGTCCTGGTGTGACATGATTTGTTTGGGTGTGGTTGAAGGCGTTGCCTGATGTGTCCCTCTTTGCAATCTCTAAAAGTTGGGAGGTATGCTTGTGATACTGTAACAAAAGTGGTTTTATTCAAAATGCTTCTGACATGATACATGTGATATTCAGCTCTCCATATATAGCAATATGCATTATTATTATTATTATTATTATTATTATTATTATTATTTATTTTAGAGCGCCATTGATTCCATGGCGCTGTACATTCAGGGGGTTACATACATTACATAAGTCAAACAATTACAATAGTGACAATCTGTGACTAACAACAGGTAGAGGGAGAGAGAACCCTGCCCGCGAAGGCTTACAATCTACAACTCCATTATAGAAGCAAGAGGATAATCCCACAGTCCTATGTTTCAGCCAAGTAGGTCTTCATCCCAAGGGACCAAAGAGGTTGGAGCAGGAAGCCCAGAGCAGGAGAGCCATATTCTGATATGCTATGAATGTATAAGATGGGAAATCCATAAACAACATTAATCACCCATCATTCAAAGTGACCTTCTTGGATTATCCACCCCTATTAGGAAAACTGGCTTTTTGTCTTTGAATATTTAGGCCTGTTACAGGTTATTTGTCCGCGGGTTGGGCCGTTTTTCCGCGGATTTGCGCTGCAGTACGGGCCCCAAACGTTTGGGAGGGGTTTCGGGGAATCCATGCTCTCTAGAGCAGTGGATTCGTCGTCCTCCCCGCTGCGAATCCGACGGGGGGGAGGGAAAAAACGACATGACATTATTTCCCCCGGGGTTTCGCCGTAGATTTAAAGACAGTCTTGGGGCCCGGGGGGCGGGCCCCCCCCCGGCCCCGGGCCCCGCCCCCCTTTTTTGCCGCATTTGCAAGCGAATCCGGTCCAAAAAATCCGCCGTGATAAGCCCTGGAAATGGCCCTTTGGGGGCCCCTTTACATGGCAACGATTTAACGGTTTTTGACAGGATTTGGATTTTTCAAATCTGTTAAAAAATGACTGTAAAATCATCCTCATAGACCTCAATTGAAATTCAGAGTTGTAGTCTACACGACTTGGATTTTCTTGAGGTTGGATTTCAAAATTGCTGTTTTTACAAAAAACTTGGAATGTGTTAATTTTTCCGTATCCCACATATTTCTATGTCAGATCCGTGTCCAAAACCTTATAAAGATGAATGGGAATCTAGCAAAAAAAATGACCTAAAATCAGCTTTGAAAATGGTCAAATTTCATCTGACAAAAGGGTTTTAGGATTCAGAATCTGAAAGTATTTGACATGTGTCTGTGGCGCAGGGCTGGGGAGGGTAGGCAGAGGGAGGTGATCCTAGGGCGGGTACCCCTTTCCTGTCCTGAGGGGCGCAGACAGGGGCCCGAAACCCCGGGTGGGCCCCCTGCGGGGCCGGGTACCCGGGGGTTCTTTGCTTATGTGCTCCGTGTCCGCAGACGTGTCGGACCGGCTTTCCGGAGGATCGCTGATCCCCGGTAAACCACGGGTTACACAAAGGGGGGGCCCAAACATGGGGACCCGCGGGGGGGCCCGGTGCTGCTCAGCGGGCAGGCGTGATGAAGTAAAATTTATGCGAGTGCCCCTTTCGACCACACCCCGCATAGGCTGTGCGCCGAGGAGCTGCCGGGGGGAGCGTCCCCCGGCTGGAGGCGTGATTTCACTCCACCTCCCCGTATCGCTTGAAGAGGGCGCGCGGCGGGGAAACGGTAAGGTGAGTATTTTTTAAAGTTGTTTTTTTACCTGCTGAGTGCCCCCATTTCCTGTGAGAGCCCCCTTTTTCTGCCTAAAAGTGTTCCCCAGTATTACCGCCTGAGGTGCCCTAGTTATCCTGCCTGAGAGTGCCCCTGTTATCCCCGCCTTTTAGTGCCCCTGTATACCTGCCTGAGGTGCCCCCGTATACCTGGGGGGTGCCCTAGCTTATCTGCGGGAGTGCCTGTTATACCCGCCGAGAGTGTTTCCCTGGGTGCCCCAGCTTTTATCCTGGCTTGGGGGTGCCCCCTTTTCTGCCTGAGAGTGCCCCGTATTTCTGCCTGGAGTGCCCCCCGCTATATCCCGCCTGAGAGTGCCCCCATATACCTGCCCGGAGTGCCCCTTATCTGCCTGGAGTGCCCCTTTTACCTCCCGAGAGGCCCCTTTATACCCGCCTGAGAGTGCCCCGTATTCTGCCCGAGAGTGCCCCCTGCCTGGGTGCCCCTCTAGCTATATACACTGCCCGAGAGCGCCCTATTTTAACCCTGCCTGAGAGTGCCCCTATAGCATATACCTGCCCGAGAGTGCCCCTATAACCTATGCCCCATATACCTGCCTGAGAGTGCCCCTATATAACTGCCTGAGAGCCCCCATATACCTTCCTGAGTGCCCCTATATCTATTTACCTGCCCGAGTGCCCCTATACTATATACCTGCCTGAGAGTGACCTTATATCAAAATACCTGCCTGAGTGACCCCTATAATTTATTTAACCCCCTGTCATAAAATAAACTATAACTGACTGACTGAGGGGACCTACATATTTATATATATATAAATATATATATATATATAAAATATATTAATATATATATATATTAAATATATAATCCTGCCTGAAATGAGAGGGCATATCTATATACCTGCCTAACTGATGGGGGACCTATATATACCTGCCTAATTGAGGGGAACATATATTTTCCTGTCTAACTGGAGGGGCCTATATAGCTTTCCTATCTGAAGGGGCATAAAATACCTGTCAAATGGAGGGGAAAATTATATACCTATAAGTAAGGAGTTGCTGGAAATGTGAGATTTTGTGTCCCAAAACTGCAGGGACGAGTATGGGCGGGAGACATCAGTAAAGGAGGTGTTTAACCGGATGGAGAAGAAAAGGGAAAGTGAAAGACGCTGATCAGAAATGATGTCTCCCGGGGAGTCACTAAAAAGTAACTGCAGTGTAATCACTTATATGTCTGCAGAGCGCTACTACAATAGTACCTCCAAATATTGAACATTGCGTGTATATGTAATCAGAGCCTTGTACACGTGTCACACTAATCGGTCACTGTATGGCGGTGGTATATGTAATAAAAGCTGTGTACAGCTGGGTAGTCCACATGTGGGGGTTGCGTTGGTCAGATTCTGGCAGGATATTTGAGCCTTAAGTAGTAATAGTTTTTGGTCTTGGTTTTGTAGGAGTGTTTTTTAGTAACAATCATTCGTCTGGTAGATTTGCTCCATGAAAAGGTGGGTTTTTTTGATGATTGTTATTTATAAGGTATTACACTGTCATACGGAGGTGAGCGGTTTTGAAAAAGCTAATTTGTCAGGATCTATGTGGAATATGCAGAAAGTTAGTGACAGGACCTGGCGCAGGGGCGAAAGGAATTAGTGTGGGGGGGTCAATTTTTTGGGACGAGGTGGGGCCATTGGCTGTACTTGCCTTGGGGACCAAAATGCCCTTTTCCTGGGCCCTGTGGGGGGACGTATCTTAAAGGGACCCC
>JAODAL010021855.1:0-66070 GCA_025379985.1 Phyllomedusa bahiana
TACCCCAAAATTACAGGGAACTAGAAAAAAGTACAAGAGCATTTTAGTCTGGTTTTTTTTATTTTTACTGTTTTGGGGCCAAATTATTTTGTTTAGTGTAATTTTTGAAAAAAATCTTTCCCAAATTTTATTAGTAATCAGTGCAGAAACCCAGGTAATCTCAAAAGATTTACTTACTTTTTCTACCTGTATTGTGGATGTTTACTCATTGAGCTAAAAAAAAGGAAAAGTTTTTTTGAACTTTGGTTTTATTTTAGTTACATCAGGCGAAAGTAGAATGGGGCTGCACCAGATATCTGGGGTTTTTTACCCCATATAGGCGCAGCCCCGTTCATACATTTTTTAAAATTTTACGGGGCAAAAATCGGGACATTCAGTGTTTTAAAGACAGTTTTTCAGGTAAACTACTTTTTAAAAAAGCTTACCTGTTTAAAATGTAAAGGCCCGGGAAAAACGTAGTGAGCTATAAATATGTAGCTTCATCGGTTTTAGTGCCCCGCCCCCGATGCTTTGAATGCCTGACCGGGGGGGACGAACCCAGAAGGACATTTTATAGTTCCACGGGGGGGTTTCCAGGCGCATTACAGTTAGAAAGGTAGGCACTTTTAAAATGGTTTACCTGAATCAGAATGCGTAAAACATAGAATGTTCCATTATGTCCCTTTTTAGAGGGGTTTATAAACAGATGAATTTTATCCCCAATTTTGCGCATAAAATTGGCGATCGCGCCAAATTTTTTATGCAAGTGCCCCCAACGTGCTTGTCTTTAATTGTAACTTCGAAAACTATCAGACCACATTTTATTAGTAATTAGTGCAGAAACCTAGGTAATTCCAAATGTTTCCCCTTTTTTTCTGCCTGCACTGTGGATGTTTACTCATTGTACGCAATTATAGAACACTGCAACTGTATTTTATAAGTTTAGCTAGATTGTGTTTATCTGTAATTGTTCACATCAGGTTTCAGCCATATGTCACAGGTATCAGTCAGGATAACTTATGTGTCAGGGGGATGCGCGTTGTAAAAAAGTAAAGTATATTAGGCAGAAATCTGCCTCGGGTCATTGTTCTTCATTTTCACGTTGAAACTATGCACTTGCAAGTGTATAATTTCAACAGTGCAATGAACATGTTTACGGGGCACCAGTACGCAGTGAAAATAAACCCAGAAACGCCCCAAAGGCTGCGCCCCCGGCAGCGGACAAAACCGGGGGGTTTATCCCGTAGTTGCCCGGTTTTTGCGGCCGACCCCAGGCCCGGGGAAGGCTTTTTTTCCGGATGGCGGAGAACAGCCCTCCCCCCTGCCATTGAGGTTTCAATTCTTTCGGAAACCGGACGGAAGAATAAATGCTCAATGTTTTGGGGCGCAAAAAACGCCGGACGGAAAACCCTGCAGGGTTTTCCAAAGAGCACTTTTGGTCATTTTCGTCCGTTTTTAGGGGTCTAAAAACCCAAACCGCTGAAAAACCGGCTGAAAACCCTTGGCGTGGGGACATGCCCTAAGTGTTCCTGAATCTGAAAACAATGAACTGTGAGTGTGCATTTCTTGTTGCCCCTCTGATCTAGTGAGGAGGTACCAAACCCTCCCCAGTTTCATCAAAGCCCAGGGGGGGGTTGTGACTTGAACATTAGGGGTTAACATTGCCACACACGTTTGTGTTTAATGAATTTCATTCTTTATGAGAATTCCCACTTCAGTAATCTCTTTGTCTTGCTCATCATCAGGTATCACATTTCCAAAAATGTGTCATCTGAGTGGAAACCACGGTACTTCTGATAAGAGCGTGAGCTTTTCTTGGAACGGGATAATATATTGTTTTTGCAATTTCTACAGCAACAGAGCTTCAATGTATTAGCGACTGCGAACACAACCGAGCTGGGGAGCTAGCGGTAAACAGGATTGTGCCTCAATACATTTCCTCCCACCTGTAGAGATGAGAGAAAGAATGTGCTGGATTAGCGATTGTAGCGTGTGGGCTTTGGCAAATGGCCAGGGCAGGCTAGTAAAACCCAATGTGTCGGGGAATGTGCGGGGCGGGGGCTAATTGAGGGACAATCAAGATAAAGTTTATTAGCACTTAAGCTCCGGTAAAAAGTTCTGCTTTTGTAGAGACTTCTGGTGCTTGAATCGGTCCGAAAGTCTAATTTACCTAATTGTGACCATTAAGCAAACCACTATTATGAACCTCTTGGGAGTCCGAATAAGGCCCCCTTCAACTCAAGGATTGCGGCTCCAGTGCCAGTGTTTGTTGGATATTGTGAAAAAGGTAAAACGCAGTGGAGCCCTTGGATGGCAATGGAGCATGGACGGCAACAAAACTTATAACAGAAATTAAAGTCCACCAGCAGACGCATGCCAGTAATAAATGCAGGGAGTTACCAGCTTACAGCAAGGCGGACAGTGACAACGCACAGATGGAGACTAAGAGCCACATGTATGAAAACTCAGGGGCGTTGCTAGGGTCCCAAAACTTCCCGGGGCCCGGGGCCCTTTGGTTTTTTCCTCCCATTGTGAAAGCGGGTTTTTTTTACAGAAAAAACCTTTTGTTCCTGCCACTTTTTTCGCACATCCCCCAAGATCCCGTCCATCTCCTCAGCAGTCACTGTACGTAAAAATCCCAATGACAAATTTACTTTTTCAGAACTTCTCACCTTCATATGACAATACCCCTAAACAGTCACCAAATAATCCACCGATACATGGAGCAAATTTACCAGACAAGTGATTGTGACTAAAAACACTCCTACAAAACCAAGACCCAAAACTATTACTATTTAAAGGGCACAAAAAATTTCCTGCCAGACCCTGACCGAACGCGACCCCCACATGTGACTACCAGCTGTACACAGGCTCTGATTACATATATTAACGCCATACAGTGCCATATAGTGGTGGATACTAGTTGTATGTAGACTCTGCCAGACATAAGTGATTAACCCTGCTGTTTACATTTAGTAACTCACCGGAGACGTCTTTTTGATCAGCGTCTTCACTTTGCCTTTTCTTCTCCATCCGGTTCACACCTTCATGCTGATTGCTCCCGGCCAATACTCGTTCCTGAGGATTTGGACACAAATATCTTAGAATCCTCACATTTCCAGCAACTCCTTAAATTTTAGGAATAGCAGTCCCCTCAGTTAGGTTATATAGGGGCGCTGAAGCAGTATATGGGGCCACAGGCAGGTATATGGGGCCACAGGCAGGTATATGGGGGCCACAGGCAGGTATATGGGGGCCTGAGGCAGAATATAGGGGCACTGAGGCAGTATATAGGAGCACTGAGGCAGGCATATAAGAGCACTGAGGCAGGTATATAGGGGCACTGAGGCAGTTTATAGGGCCACAGGCAGGTATAGGGGGGCACAGGCAGGTATATAGGGGCACAGCGGTATAGTGGGGCCACAGGCGGGTAAAATAGGGTCATTGAGGCAGTTATATGGGGGCAATGAGGCGTATATGGGGGCACTGAGGCAGTATATAGGGGCCACAGGCAGATATATGGGGCCAAAGGCAGTATATAGGGGGCACAGGCAGTATATGGGGCCACAGGCAGGTATATAGGGTCATTGAGGCAGTATATGGGGCCAAAGGCAGTATATGGGGCCAAAAAGCAGGTATATAAGGGCACTGAGGCAGTATATGGGGGGCAATGAGGCAGTATATGGGGGCCACAGGCGGGTAAAATGAGGGCACAGGCAGGTATATGGGGGCCACAGGCAGGTATATAGGGGCAACAGCGGTATAAAGGCACAGGCATCATATGGGGGCCACAGGCAGGGATATGGGGGCCACAGGCAGGGATATGGGGGCACAGGCAGTAAATGGGGGCGCAGGAAGGATAAGGGGGTCACAGGCAGTAAAATGGGGGCACAGGCAGGTATAAAAGGGCACAGGCAGCATATGGGGGCCACAGGCAGGCATTATAGGGGCACAGGCAGTATATAGGGGGCCACAGGCAGGCATTATAGGGGCACAGGCAGTATATAGGGGGCCACAGACAGGGATATGGGGGCCACAGGCAGCATATGGGGGCCACAGGCAGGCATTATAGGGGCACAGGCAGGGATATGGGGGCCACAGGCAGGCATTATAGGGGCACAGGCAGTATATAGGGGGCCACAGACAGGGATATGGGGGCCACAGGCAGGCATTATAGGGGCACAGGCAGTATGTGGGGCCACAGGCAGGGATATAGGGCCACAGGCAGGCATTATAGGGGCACAGGCAGTATATGGGGGTCACAGGCAGGGATATGGGGGCCACAGGCAGGGATATGGGGGCCACAGGCAGTTATTATAGGGGCACAGGCAGTATATGGGGGCCACAGGCAGGCATTATAGGGGCACAGGCAGTATATAGGGGCACTGAGGCAGGTAAACGCTATAAAAATAACAACATTAATACTAACCTTAACTCCACCCGGCGAGGGCGCTCCGTCCTCTTCAGCCCACGCTCCTCCGGCAGCTCCTCAGGTGCACGGCCTATGATGCGCTGTGCGCCCGAGGTCAGGTAGCGTCGCGAGGACGTGATGTTCGCGCGCCCCTGCCGGCTGAGGCGCCGGGGGCCGCGGGGGGGCCTCAGCGCTGTGCGGACCCGGCAGCCTCGCGGGGTAGGACCGGGGTGTCCGACACTGTCTGTGGGGCAGGGAGCGCTTGCTCTCTGCCCCGCAGAAGCCCTCAACTGTGTGTGCGTCCAGCGGACGCACATGCAGCTGAAGAGCCAGTCGGTGCTCCAGGCCCAGCACAGAGGCCTGGAGCCCGGGAGACTCGGGGCACAGGGGGTTTTATTCGGGGCCCGAGCCCCGAATAAAACAGCCTAGCGACGCCCCTGCTGAAAACTGTTTAGGTCTAAGACTCACTTTTTTGCCCATAGGTTACTATGGGCAAAAAAGTGATTTTTAGACCTAAACAGTTTTCATACATGTGGCCATAAGACTGAGCTGTCAATTATAGGGGCACTTTCATGTCTGTTGCCTCGGCCTGAGCAAAACCAATATAAGGGTGACATCTATGAACTCGCCTGCGCCATTTTTTTGGCATATATTGCACCCAAAAAAATTGCCGGCACTTTGTTCTATAGATATATGAACAGGCGCCTGGCACAACACATTTTGATGCACCAAAGTGTTGCGCGAAACTGCCATACAAAGTTTGGTGCATCATACGCTATGCGCCAATGCTAAGTGTTATGTGCCAAAAAAGTTTGGCACGTAACGCTTTCATTCATACTGTCGTATTCTACACTCAAATAGAAAGTAAAGTGCAGTGCTCACCCTATTTTGTCTTCATGCAAAACGGTGATGTCCATAAGGATGTAAATCTTGCCCGGATAGTTGCCAGCAAATAATCCAAAATGTAAAGTCCTTTCAACGAAAAGACTGAACCCAGCAAGATTTATCATACCAATGCTTTTATTCATGAGAAATATACATAACAGAGATAGAAAGCAATTCGGTATAATGCTTACGCGTTTCAGACTTTACCTTCCTTTATATCTATTTAGAACTGGTGTGGAGGCGCCAAGCTACATAGATGTCGCCCAAAGTTTTCATGGTAATATATGTAAATATTAATATATATAGGACGTATATAGGACAAGCGATCACACCCCCCTAGTGGTCAAGCTCCTTAGGGAGACTAATTGTTAAAATAAAAATTTGTTAAAAAAAGTTAAAATAATCCCCTTTTGCCATGTTACAAATTAAAAAAATATGAAGTTACACATAATTAGTATAGTATTAGTCCGATCTATTAAAATATAACACAATTTATCCTGTACGGTGAAGAAAAAAATTCCTGCCCTAGACCGGAAGTATTAAACCACCACTGCAATCTGGCTTCCGACCCCACCACTCTACAGAAACCGCCCTAACCAAAGTCACCAACGACCTAGCAACTGCTAAAGCCTCATGCCACTACTCTGTGCTTCTCCTCTTAGACCTGTCCTCTGCCTTTGACACTGTCGACCATTCCCTCCTGCTATACATCCTCTCCACCCTCGGCATCACAGACTCGGCCCTTTCCTGGATCTCCTCGTACCTCACTGATCGGACCTGCAGCGTCTCGCACTCACGCACCACCTCCTCCTCCCCCCGCCCGCTCTCTGTTGGTGTCCCTCAGGGGTCAGTCCTGGGCCCACTACTCTTTTCTATCTCCACTCTTGGACTGGGTCAACTAATAGCATCGCATGGCTTTCAATACCACCTGTATGCTGATGACACCCAACTCTACATCTCCGGCCCAGATGTCACCTCTCTTCTCTCCCGGATCCCTGACTGTCTGTCCTCCATCTCCTCCTCCTTCTCATCACGTCTCCTAAAACTAAATGTGGCGAAAACAGAACTCATCATCTTTCCACCGTCCAACTCTACCCCTGCCCCTGATCTCTCTATCACGGTCAATGGCTACACTCTCTCACCAGCACCACAGGTCCGCTGCCTTGGGATAACCCTTGACTCCAATCTGTCCTTCAAACCGCACATCCAAACCCTCACCTCTGCCTGCCGCCTCCACCTGAAAAATATCTCCCGTATCCGCTCATTCCTTAACTTCGAAAGCACAAAAATGCTGGTCCACGCCCTCGTCATCTCACGCCTAGACTATTGCAACATCCTTCTCTGTGGCCTCCCAGCTAGCACCCTCGCTCCCCTCCAATCCATCCTTAACTCTGCTGCCCGTCTGATTCACCTCTCTCCTCGCTCCTCCGCTGCCTTTCCCCTCTGCCAATCCCTTCACTGGCCGCCCATTGCCCAGCGAATCCAGTTCAAGTTAGCAATCTCGACCTACAAGGCTCTCCATAACCTCTCCCCTCCATACATCTCTGCCCTAATCTCCAGATACCTCCCCTCACGCAATCTCCGCTCCTCACAGAACCTTCTTCTCTGCTCTCCTCTTATCAGCTCCTCACACAACCGGCTCCAAGACTTCTCCCGTGCTTCCCCCACACTCTGGAACTCACTGCCCCAACACCTCAGACTCTCCCCCACTCTCACCAGCCTCAAAAGCAACCTGAAAACCCATCTCTTCAGGAGCCTATAACCTACACTAACCTTGCTGTCACTACACTATCCACAACCATGTCTGCCCCTCACCCTCTGTCTCTTCCCACCTTCCTTATAGATTGTAAGCCCTCACGGGCAGGGACCTCTCTCCTTCTGTACCAGTTGTTAGTTAGTAATTTGTCACCTTTGTACTTGTTTGACCTATGTTATGTATTAAAACCTGAATGTACAGCGCTCTGGACCAAGGGCGCTCAAAAATAAATAATAATAATAATAATAATATTGGTATACTCTAATGCATTGTCTGTACAGTACAATGCATTAGGCTGTATAAACGATCGTGCCCCCTAGTGTTGAAGCACCATACAGGAACTCAAAGTTAAAGTAAAAAAAAAATGCTTTAAAGTGTAAGAAAAATAAAATATTAAACGTTCAAATCAACCCATTTTGCCATTTTACAAATAAAAAAGTAGAATAAAAAAGTTACATATATTTGGCATCACCGCATCCGAAAACATCCGATCTATTAAAATATATCATCATTTATCCCGTACACTGAACACCATAGAAGATTAAAAAAAATCCAAACGACAAAATTGCTGTTTTTTTGGTAATTTCATGTCCCCTAAAAATTGGAATAAATGTAATCGAAAAAGCCGCATGCATTCCAAACTGGTACCAATAAAAAGTGCACTTCAGCCTGCAAAAAATGCCCCTCACTGACGTCTGTAGGTGTTAGTACAAAAAAGTTATTGGTCGCACAAAATGACGGCGAGGAGCAAATTTCAAAAATAGAAAATGTTTGGAAATTTTTTTTTACGGTACCAAAACATAATGAAAACTGTACATGTTTGGTATCGCTGGATGCGTATCAACCTGTAGAATACAGAGAACACATCATTTTTACCGAAGAATGAACAGCGCAAAACACCAATAAACACCAATAAACGTAGTGCAAGTAAGTTTTTTTCACATTTTACCCCACTTAGAACTTTTTTGGGCCGTTCCCCAGTATATTCTATGGTAATATGAATAACATCATTAGAAAGGGCATCTTGTCCCGCAAAATAAAAGCCCTCATAGGTCAATGTAGGTGAAAAATTTGGGGAAGGCGAGGAGGGAAAAATGAAGTCATATTTTTTTTCTTTAGGGGTTAGTATGTGTCATTCAATTTTGATCCATTTCTGGTTTTAGCTTCAGTAACTGCATCTATAATGATGAATATAGGACCTACTTTAACAAGGTTCAGAGAGGGATCATGACACGTTTCATTGTATTACTCAGTACTTTGCTCCGTTGACCACTTTATCAGATTTCTGCTGAATTGCCCTCAGGCTGCTGCCTTCCCGCTTATTCTTGATGACATTTGTTCCTAATTTCTGTTCCTGCCGATATAACAGCTTTATGAGATACACGAGGCAGGGAAGTGTAATTTTTAATTAGATTAGAGGGATTTTTATATTATCTTCGGGTCCCAGTTACAGATGGAAAAACATTTTACTAGTAGGAGGTTAAAAAGGCCGAATATAAAGCAAAGTGTACATAACTGTGCAATGAGTAACTATATGCAGGCAACTTAGGGTATTTCCATAAATCATATGTCCTTTTCTGTAGTCTAAGAGGAACAAATGATAAAAATATACTCTGCACAATAGGAAGACGTGAAAGTAAATTGTTTCCCCACCAAACAGAATGGGTGCAATTCTTATATTGTGCTACTCTGTCTAAGACCATGCCAAAATAAGCATTCTTATTATAACCCCTCTGTGGTACTGAGTAGATTAAAAAATTCCTTTTATTCTATGAGGAAGCCTAAGCCTGAGAACACAGAAGAGAGCTTCACTTATAAAATCAGATCAGACAGTGAAATGATTTAAGACCAAAGGCCAGACCCCTTGTATTAAGTAAAACGGCATTGCAGACCCCAAACCATACGCCTATATTAAAGCTAGTTCCCAAACTAGACAACAAAATGTATTGCATGACCAGACCCCTGTGTTAAATCAAACTCCAGACTTAGCCCCAAAATGAATTGCAGACCCCTATATTAAATCAGACCCAGACTTGGCCCCAAAATTAATTGTAGACCCAAGACCAGACCCCTTTTTCAATTCCGACTCCAGATTAGGCCCCAAAATGAATTGCAGGCCCCAGACAAACCCCCTATATTAAATTAGACTCCAGACTAGGCCCCACAATTAATTGCAGACCCCAGACCAGAACCCTATATTAAATCAGACACTAGATTAGGCTCCAAAATGAATTTTAACCCCTGTATTAATTGTTACTCCAAATTAGGCCCCAAAGTTAATTGCAGATCCCAGGCCAAACCCCTATATTAAGTCAGACTCCAGACTAGACCCCAAAATGAATTGCAGACCCCTGACCTGACCCATATATTACATCAGACCCCAAAATGAATTGCAGACCCCAGAGATCACAGACTCTATATATTAAGTCAGACTCCAGATTAGGCCACATATTGAATTCCAGACCTGTAAATTAAGTCAGACTCCAGACTGGATCCCAAAGTACATTTTAAACTTCAGATGAGATGAGAGAGGCTGGGATAAAAAAAAAAAAAAACTCACCTCTTACCTTCTATTCGATCCAGCGATGCTTTGGCCCTCTTCCCCAGTCTCCTGTTGTCTTCTGGCTCCGGTGGAATGAACATCACCATTGTAGCGGTCATGCTACCTGACTTCACTATTCAGAAGTCAAGGCTTCAAGTGTTGACATCAGGCAGTGTCACGTGACCACTACAGCCAATCAGAGGTTGCAGTGGTGACGTTTTATTTGGCCTGACCGGCGAAGAGAAGCGGGAGACAAATCACTGTATCAAACGCGAGTACTGATTTTTTTCATTTTCTCCTAGCCCCCTTACTTAAAAAGAGGGAGTCTAAGAACCCCTATAAACCACCCCAAAGACTTTTCTTATACAAAGCTATTTTGATTGTGTTTTTTGGCTAAAAAAAATTCCTCAAAAACTGCACGTCGTTTTTTTGTTGCATTTTCCCGATCACAAATCATGTAATCCATAGGTCATGTGATGGAATGATCACTCTTTAAATCAAATGATTTTCAACATAAAAAAAAAAGAACACCGCAAAAAAAGCAACACATATTCACACATATTTTTTACTGTAATAAAATAAATGGAAAAACGACACAAACTGCCTGAAGTATGCAACATAACTACAGCATGGCTGGAAACACTCCAAAAAAAATAGGAAATAAAGAAAGCTGCCTACAACATGAAAAAAATGCAAATGACCCCCAAAAAAACCACATCCAAAGTGAGAAAAAAACCACAAAGATAAAAGCTTTGGGCCACATGTATGAAACGGTTTTGGTCTAAAACTCACTTTTTTCCCAATAGAAACCTGTAGGCAAAAAAGTGAGTTTTAGACCCAAACCGTTTCATACATGTTGGCCTTTCCCAATCAGAAACATTCAATGTGTTCTCTTTGGCCGATATTCAAGGCAACCCCTTGGGTTTCTGCTATGTTAACTTAACCGAGATGGAATTTGTCTCCAGTTTGGACTCGGTTTATCCCCATATCAACTCGCAACCTACAAAGCGGAAGGATTCAAATTAATGGGAGTCAGATTACACAAGGATTTTAACAAGGAATCCAATCCCTCGCTAAAACTCGTCATGTGAACTCAACCTAATAACCAGAGACATCGTGCTGCGATGTGTGAGACGTTAGTTGGAAGTCCGTCACAGTAAGGGCTTAAATGTCCATTGGTGCCGTGCGCGTGCGCGGGCGGCATGGTAAGATAGGGCGGAAGCCCCCAACGGCGATGGCGAAATTGACTGAGAAATGTTGGTTTTAAGTTGGCAGCAGCAGTAAATGGGACTAGTATGTATGGAGGAGAGAAAGGGGTGTGTTTTGAATGGGGGAATGGGTATTGTTGAATCTCTGGTGGCTAATTGGTGAGCACCTGAATAGGGTGTGTACCTAAGACCATATAAAAGGAAATGAACTAGACCACATGGGACCGGACCTCTATCCCCTGATGAAGCCAGTTAGTTGGTGAAACATGTTGGGGAGGTCAGGCATGACATTTTAATTTGTGATTTTCTACCTCTTTTTCACTGTGTTACCCGCAGCAGAGGGTCTCACAAGGAAACCTCATATGCTTCATGCCCATCAGATTAGGGATGATAGCCCAAGTAAGATGTTTTTGGATCCTTTTTGCAGTTAGCAAATCACTGTATATATAGGGTTTCCCTGCTGATATAATAGGTGGTGTCCCACCAGATTTGATAATAGAAAAGGAGTTATTCCTTCACAATTAGAAAGGGATACATCCATGAGACAAATTGAGAGGTTAGAAATCAGGTTTTTAAAAAGTGTGTTATATAGGTTAAGTGTTGTACATAATAAAAGTTACGTTTTAGTGCTTTATAGACTAAGAACTGATAGAGTTTAAGTTTGCCTATGGAAAAATAGTAAATATAGTCATTAAAAGTCACTCCTTGTTCTCTTACTAGATTCCCAGATTTTTGAGACTACTTGATCTTTTCCATAGGCACACTAGACAGTTGTCAGGGGGCCCCACAAGTATAGAGGCACCAGGTGGTGTATGTTTGTCCCAGGAATACAAGAAAGATACCCTGGCTCCCTTGGTTGGCTCTGCTTTATTAATGGTTTGTGTGTCTTTAGGATGTACTAACAGTTAAAACCATAGTGGAGAAGGGAGACATAGGTTCCCTGCCCTGCCAATTAGTCTTGTAGGCTGCTGGTGTCCAGGCATAAGTGGCGTGATAATATGGGTGTGCTTGGGGATGGCTAGGGGCATGACCTAGTGTGATGTCATGTATTTGGACAGTGCCCACTGCAGTGCTCTGCCCAGGGGCCCATAATGCAGTTAAGACGGCTTTGCTAATAACCCAACGGCCTGAAGCAGACGTCAAGGTTGGAGAAGGAATGGTTCAATGACGATGAAGTAGAGTTGCTCTACTTATGGGTAGAGTTGAAGAAAAAGCTGTATTCGTACCCAAGTCCGTCTACACCAACATTGGGAACCTGGGATCAGATTTTGGTCAAGACATGCTTGAATCTGATCCAGAGCCCAGAAGGATTCAGGCAGAGCTGAAAACCAAAGGTGGATTTACCAAATACTAACAAAATAATAAAAATTTACATTTTGATTTTTAGGAGCAAAACAGTAACAATGCAGTTACAGGAAAGAAGCTGCAGAACTAAGCAGATGCCAAATACTTGCAAGTCAAATTTATGTATAAGATAGGTAAGATGACTGTATATAAAATGATGGTAGCCTCATGTACAAAGCTGTTGTGGATGGTGAGATATGGATCCTGAAAGTCAAAAGATCAAAACATTGTTACCCTTTTGCGTGTCAGTGTATGTTCTACCTAAATAGCTTGATTATTGTATCATAAGGTGATAAACAGCCTGATGTTACCCTTTTACTCCAGTAAAGTGATCACTGAAACATGCGCCGTGAATGAGGGAGTCAGCAGTTGGAGTGAGGGAAATTGAGGAGTCGGAGTTGGAGCTTTGGCTTGCCGACTCCACAGCCCTGCTTGGTACACTCTTCCGCATTATTTATTTGATGCAGGAGGTTGTACAAGCGATCGAGCCACAGAGTGGTAAAGTACCCGAGGGGACTAAAAGTACAAGTGAAAGAAGAAAGGTATTAAAAGCATAAAAATAATAAATATAATATTAAAAGTTCAAATCATTATCTTGTCATTTTGCAAATAAAAAAAAAACATACAAAAAGCACCCAAATTGGTGTGATGCTTTGCAAAAATCCGATCAAAAAAAAAAATTTGCATCATTTTTCCGTAACACTTTAACATAATAGGAGAGAAAAACCTAAAACAAAAATTTTGGGGTTTTTTGGTCATTTCCCAGAGATGGGGGGAAATTTTTTTCAAAAATTCGATTCCCGGGCACTTGCCGAATTTTCCCCCACAAAATTGTTTCGTTTCCCAATTACTTTGGCCCCCGAAATGCGTTTTAAAAACAGCTATTTCCAGGGGTGCACAGGGGCCTCAGGGCTGTAGAACCTTTTTGCCATGCTTTAAAAAATGCAAGGGGGGCTTGGTTTTTGGGCTTTATAAATGTTGTGTTTTTAGTATGACACGCCATGACTTTCCGCCGCTCCCAGGGAAAGTTCACTATAAAAATTTCCCGGGCACTTAAGAGGGGGGAAAAAAGACCAAAAAACTGAAGGGGGGAAAAGTAGCCTATAAAGTCATGGCAGCAAAAGCTGGGGAAAAAAAAACTGAGGGGTAGGGGGCAACATCATGACAGAGTGTGGAGGTGACGGCGGGGGCCACAGCAGCAAAGAGGTCAGACAGTGGGAAAAAAGAATTTTTGGAGGTTTCAAAAAACGAGGAAACCCCAGAAATGGCAAATGACGAGAGCGGGGGTCACGGGGGAAAACAGCAATTTAGGTCAGGCAGGGCACAAAAGACAATTTTGGAGGCGGCAAAAAAATATTAGGCCACAGAAGTTTTTTTACAACCCCACAGTGTGGAGGTCCACGGTCAGCAGCTGAAATTTAGGCAAATTTGGGACAATGATACAGGTGGGGGTCAGGCGGCCCGCAGTATGAGGGTCAGGCATTGGCCACAATTTAAAAAGTGTGGAGGTCACGACAGGGAGCAGCATGAGATAAGGGAGTGGCACTTTACATTCCCGGGGGGGCGGCCAAAAAAGTATTAAAGGGCCCCAAGGGGCACAATTTACACCCGTGTTGGGGGTACGGCGGCAAACAGCATGGGTCGACAGGGCACAATGACATTGGGGTGGCAAAACAGGTGGGAAAACCACAGAGTGGGGACCAAAACCCCACAGGTGGGAGGTCACGGCGGCAGCAGCTTTAAAGGGAGGCAGTGGAAAAATGACACGTGGGGGGACATGGGAGCAGCCAAAAGCAGAAGCATGAGGTCAGACAGTGGCACAATGACAGAGTGTTGAGGTGGGGGAAATACCATTCCCTGGGAAAAAGGTGGTAGGGCAGTTTGGGAAACTGGCAGCGGGTGGGGTGGCATCAGGAAAGGGGGCGGCATCAAAAATAAATGGGGAGGCAGGTATTTTAACCCGACAAGACGCCCAAGGCATTGGTGGTGGAAAACCTGGGATCCCCCCCGCCTGTTTTATCTTGACAAAGGTCGTTTTTCCACATTTCCCCCTGGGCAAGTGGGGGTTTTCCCTTTGGGGGAACGGGGGTGGCCCCCCCCGCACTGAACACCCCTCTGATTTCCACATCCCCACTGGCCCGGGAGGACGCTTCTCCCCTGCAAACTCGGGAAGTTTTCGGCCCCACATCCAGTTGGGTGCCCCTTTGTCCACGGGTCTTTAAATGGGGTTCAGGGGTCTGTCCAAATAGGCCAAACCTGTTGGTTCAGGGGGTGCCCAGGTCCCGTGGGCGGCGATGCCCCCTCACTAGGGGGTGAAGGAAGTGCTCTTCCCGGACTCCCCAAAATTATGTTACACTATGGAGCTGGTACCTGCTCCTACCCCCCCACCTTCCCCCAGCAGCCGCGGGGAGTAGTATTTGAAACGCTGAGGAAAACCCCCCCCCGGGCAGACCGGGCAGAGGAGGGGCGATGCCGCACATAGGGAGCAGCCCACTGATTACGGAGGATTTTCCCCATAGTATTTGGGGTTTGATTCCCTTTCAAAAGTGGGAAAAAGGGGTCCCCTTTTTTTGGGCCCGGGAAACGAGGGTCCAAAAGGGGGGAAAAACCAGAAGTCATCCCCTGGGGAAAATGCCCGACTATTTGGGGGGTCAATAAACCAGGCCAAAAAAGCATGGGTGCGGGGCCCATCTGCCCCAAGTGTCCAAGGGGGGTCCCCGCCTCCATTTCCCCTGTATACGCCCTGGTCTTGGGGGTCATCTTCCTTTCTTTCCCCCTTTTCCATCCACCTTTCCCCCCTTGCTCCTTTTCCTCCTCTCTTGTCAAACCCGGGGGAGAAAATCCACTTTATTTTAAACCCGAAAAAATGCCCTTTGCTCCAATGTCCCTTTCCCCCTCCCCTCCAGTTCGTCCCCACCGGGGCTTTATGTGGCCCCGGATGTATTTGCCCCCTCTCCCTCCCCCTGCCAACAGATTTTTTTAGCATCTGTTCCCGGAAATGAAGCTTTGGGAAAGATGTTATTCATCCCCTAGTCCCCGGGGGTGACAAATAAAAGTCGCCTCCCCGAATGGCCTCAAAACCCCCCGGCCGGGGTCAAGCAAAGAGTGGGCCCCTGGGCGACATCAAAAATTTTCAAAAGGGGAGTACTTTGTCTGCCTTTTATCACAAAAAATCCCTTAAAGGGCCCTTTTTTTGTTCCCTTACGGGGTTTTCCCAAAATGGGGCAGGGTGGAATAAAAGGGGGGAAAACCCTGCATATAAATGTGTTATTGGGGGGGGCCCTTAGCCGGAACTCGAGGGGGTGTTTCCCGGTTTTTAGAATGGTTAAATGCAAGCCCCACAGTTTTCCCTTTGGCCCTTTTCCCGAATGTTTTTGAAATCGGTGGAAAAACTTTAGGAAAACCCTTTTCAAGCCCGATTGAACCGTGCGCCATGAGGGGGGGATGGACCATCCCCCCCTTTGGTGCAGCGCGGACACCATGTTCCTCCCCTTGTGTCACCCGGTTTGATTTGAGTTGGCGTGAGAAAGCCACACATCGATTTTTGCTGATGAAGCGGAAACAGTTTCCCCCCCTGTTGACTTGTTCCCCCGAGGAAACCAGGTTAAAAAACGGGGGACAAAAGCTGTACCCCCCAATGTGGGATGAAAGGGGCAGTAAATTGTGGAGGTTTAAATGGTGGTGGGGGTTTGGGGGAGGAGGGGGGCGGGCATTGGCGAGGTGCAGAGTTTGACAAAGTGGAGGATAAAAAGGGCGGGCTCCCCTTCCCAAATTGTTGGTTTTGGGCCCGGGCTAAAAAGGGGAATTCCCCAGTGGGCCCAAAGGACATTTTACGGCCCGACCGAAAATTACAGCTCCAGACGTCCCACCGGGCCGGGGCACCCGGGGGAAAAAACCCCATTTAAACTCAAGGGCTGACCCCACTTTGTTCTACATTTTTTATGGGAAATGCTGGGATCGCCTTTTTTTTGGAAAAGAAAAATTTGGCTTTTGGGAAATCTCCATCTCGGGTGGGGACAAGCCAATTTGTTTCCCCTTTAACGGTGCAGGTCAAACCCTTTGGAAAGGGGGGGTGGGCTGCAGCACCAACAACTTTTTAAGAAGCACGGGCAGCTGGCCCGCACCTTTGGAGGTTGGACGAACTGTTGTCTTTTGCAATCGCCTCGTGAAAGGGCTGCCGGCGCATGAGTAAACAGGAGCCGGGGATCGGAGGGAGATGATGGGAAAGAAAAACATCCATTTGCAGAGGGGGGTTTGGGTTGAAAGGGGGCAAACAAGCGTGCCCCGGGCGCTGCTGGTGCTGCTTTCTGTTGTGGGGCGGAGGATGGCCACCCATTTTGAGCCAGTTTTCTCCCAGGGCCCCGTTGGGGACGCTGATGTGTTGCGAGGGCCCCGGGGGCCAACGTTAGCTCCTGGGCCCCCTTCATTTTCCCGCCCCCCAGATTCCCAAAATTTAGCCATATTTCCCGGGTCCTCCGGTGTCTTTGAAGAAAATCTGGCCCAACCCGCCGGTAGCTGATTTTTTCCGCCAAACCCCCGCAAATGAGTGAAATTTTTGCCCCCCGGGTGCCTCGTGAGCCCCCCGTGCCCCTACTTTTTTGGACCCGCGAAGCGGGTTTTTTTTCCCCCCTGGCCGTTGGCTCCCGACCCCCATGCTGCAAACCTTGACCACGGGCCACACACCCACTTGCTGGCTGGGGCCCCCGTGACGCGCCCAAACTGACGCCCCCCTGCGGGGTCCCCCCTTGCCCCGTGTGGAATGGGCCCCGGAAAGTTTGTGCCTCTCCCACTCCAAAGGCAAGCCTGCCCCCCTCTCTTCTGACATACTGTTTGGGGTTTTAAAAAGTAAAAAGAACTGTTTGATGAAGATTTTTGTATATGAAAAATTTCAAACCCCGTTTTTTAATCCAAAAAGAAAACCCCTAAAAACTTGGGTAACCCCTTTGGATATAAATGCGCTCCACAAATGGCCCAAAAAAATTTTTTGTATGGCCGTTTAAAAAATTGTGGGATTTTACTGAAAAAAAAGCACAAACAGGCTTAATTAAACCCTTGGACCATGAAAAAGGCTAAGGAAAAATTTTTTTAATATTTTTGGGGTTGAAAAAGATGGTTTCTTTTTGGGGCAGCACACCCCAAAACCCAAAAGCTTAAATTTAACCCCCGGATTAAAAATTGCCCAAAGGGAAATTTAGCCCCCACAAACTAGTAGCGTTGGGGCCGGTGGGTTTTTCCCCTTGGGGTGTTTTTACGCCACAAAAACAAGAGATATAGTTTTTAATTAACCTTTTTCTTGGGGAATTTGGGTTTAAAGGGAAAAAATTTTATTAAATTTGGGTTGAAAAAAAACGGTTTTTGGGGGCAAGCCCCCACCAGCAAAACAACGCTTAATTTTTCCCCCGGATGTAAATTGCGCCCAAAAAATTTAGCACCAAAAATGAAGTGGTATTTGTATTTGGGAAAAAAGCTGTTTTTTTAAATGAATACAACAAAGGAAACTGGGTTTAGGGTCCCCCTTTGGGTTTTGAATGAGGAACTACCTTCAGTGGACGGGGGCCCCGATTTTAGGGTTTTCCAAACCCCAAAAAAATTAAAAAATTAACCATTTTGAAACCGTCCCCTTTTGAACAAACCCGAGGCACCCTTTCAAAATTGTGTGATAAAAATCAAAATTTTTCAGTAACAAAAGCCCCGGCAGCACCTTCCCTGATCGTTTCAGTAGAGGGTTGAGCTTTCCCCGGGGTCGCGCCCCCGGGCTTATAAAAGGGGGGTGAAAAGGGGCACAGAATCCCGCCGGTCTCTGATTTGGGTTCATCTCCCGCACCCTGTCATGCAGGCTATGCCCTTTTTTCCTCCCAGAGTGCTTTTTCCCCGAAAGGCCCCTGTGGGGTTTGGGAGGCATTTTAAACAACAAAAAAACTTTCCCTTCCCCCCCGGGAAATAAACCCCAAAAAATTTACTTCGTTCCCCAACAAAGTTTTCCTGAAATTTTTAAAAGAAAACCCCTTCTTGAATCGATTCGGCCCCCTCTCCCGGGCATTTCAAAGTCCCCCAAAAATTTGGAATAAAAAGTGATGAAAAATCGCATCCGGAATAGTAACAATAGAAACTAAACTTCAGCCTGCAAAAAAATTCTCAGGTCTATCGGTGAAAAAACAAAAAAAGTTATTGGTTGCTGAAAATAGCGCTGCAATACAAAGTTAAAAAATAGAAAATATATTTTTTTTAAAGTACTAAAACATAATAAAAACCTCATATATTTGGTATCGCCAGAAATGTACTAACCTGCAGATTAAAACAAATCATTTATACCGAAGATTAAACAACATAAAAACAAAACCCCCACAAACATGGCGCCAATATGTCTTTTTTCACAGTTCACCCCACTTAGAATTTTTTGGGGGGTTTGCATTGGTACAATTAAAAAGTTCACCTTGTCAAACGGTCATACCCAGACGTTGGCGTCAGACCTCTCCCCCCTCTGTCTGCGATTGGATAGAGGAGGTTTCTTTCCTCTGCCTCTCCCCTCTGCCAATCCCTTCACTGCTTCCCATTGCCCCAGCAATTCATTGTCAGCTACTAAAACCATGACCTAGAAGGATCTCCATACCCGTCTCCCCTCCATACATCTCTGCCCTAATTTCCAATACCCCTCCCCCACGCACTCTCCGCATCCTCACAGGAACCTTCTCCTCTGCTCTCCCCTCATCAGCTCTCCTACAACCGTACTCCCAGACTTCTCCGTGCTTCCCTCACACTCATGAAACTCACTGCCCCAACACACATCAGACTCTACCTCCACTTTCACCACAGCTTCAAGAGCAACCTGAAAACCATCTCTTCAGGGCCTAAACCCTAAACCTGTGTCACTACTCCCCCAAACAGTTGCCCCCTCCCCTCTGTCTTTTTCCCCCTCCTTGTAGATTGTAAGCCCTCGGGGGGTGGGTCCTCTCTCCCTCTTCGTCCCAATTTGTCATTAATACTTATCATGTACTCGTTGACTTATGTAATGTATTAACCCCCTCGAATGTACAGCCCCTGGAATAAATGGCGCTTTAAAATAAATAATAAATAATACCCCCACTCCCCGGGGAAACTTTATTAATTTCCTGCACACCTGGAACCAATGGACCCTTTTAAAATCAATATTCAGGCTTTCGGGCCTTTATCGGCTGAACCCCGGGATCCCAAACGGCCCTCGGTTTTTGACTTTTTTTCCCTTCATTTCTTTTTAGGTATGCCCTTTGCCTTCTGCTCCCCTGTGGCTCGAGGGGCCCGGGAAAAGTCCTTTCCCCCCCTCCCCTTACCTTCTTTTTATTAATTTCTTAATGCAGTCCGAAGTTAAGCCCCTATTGTAAGCAGTTACTTGCACATGCTTGTGTTTTTGTAATTTTTCATTATTAATACATTTTTAAAAAATTGTATTATCACTGTATTTTCTCAAGCAGTCTGACTGCGATACCTTATGCTGTTTTTGTTTTTGTTATATGAAAATGCTTAATAAAAATTTTAAATTAAAAAAAAAAAAAAAAGTTCACCTTGTCCTGTCAGAATAAAAGCCCTCATATGCCCATGTAAAATAAAAACGTTATGGCTCTTGGACGGTGGCAAGAAAAGAAATGGAGCGCCAAAAAATTATGACCGGCTGTCAGATTAAGGGGAAAGGGGTAGAGACTCCCTCAAATTTCAGTTTGAAAATCATATCCCCTACCAGTAAAAAAAATCACCTCAAATTCTGATTCGGAATTATGGAATTTAAGGGGACAGTAGAAAACTTCTGGTGTAAGACCCCTTTGTTTCTTGTCCAAAGAAAACCAACAGAGCTCAAATCTGATTTTGGTTGCTAGGGCTCGATTGGTTGTTATGATTCTATTGGTTGCTGGGCCTATTGGTTTTCATGAGCCTGGTTGGTTGTTTTTGAGCAAATGTTGGGGACAGACTCGATTGGCGCATGAGCTCTGATTGTTGCTGTGAGCTCTTATTGTTGCTATGAGCTCTGATTGGTCACTATGAGCTCTGGTCGCTATGGGCTCCCCCATTTGGGGCTATGGCTCGATTGGTCACTTGAGCTCTGATTTGGGTTTCTATGAGCTCTGATTGGTTACTAAGAGCTCTAATTGGTTGCTATGGGGTCTGATTGGGGCATGGGCTTTTGATTGGTTGCTAAAAGCTTGATTGGTTTCTCTGAGCTCTGATTGGGGCTTGGCTTGATTGGTTGTATGGGCTCTGATTGGTTGCTAGGGCTCGATTGGTTTCTATGGGCTCTGATTGGTTTTCTATGAGCTCGATTGGTTGCTTTGGTGCTGATTGGTTGCTAATTTTGATTGGTCGTATGGGCCTGATTGGTTTTCTATGGGTTGATCGAATATGACCTCTGATTGGTCGCTATGAGCAATAAAGACTTACTGCTAGACAATTTTCATACATGTGGCCCTTAGTGTTTTGTATCCTACCTATTGTTGCTAAGCACAGACATCTGGTTTCTTGCATTAGACATATATTTTTATCTTGTGAATTTCCCTTCATGACGTTGATTCCCAGACGTTTTGCTATTGTTCTACCAGCGTGAAAACACTTTCACTTATGAGATAAATCTGAATTTTTTTTTAAAACTGGTCTCAGGATGTAGAAGTCAACAAATTTCCAGCAAACTGAAAAACAAACTTAAGGGAGTCCATAAATTTTGCTGTATAGATATAATGGACGTGCCAGCATTTGGCTCTATTCTCTATTTTATTTTATTCTTTACACTTTCTTGTGACCGTTCTTCTATTTGTTTTTTGGATTTACTTTTGGATGTTGATAATAATATAGTAAAAACTTCTACCTGTGGCAAGAAAGTGGTGGCCGGCAATACTATCGTCCAGGCTGACTCCTGCCATTCTCTTCAGAAATTACTCAATTGTCCAACGTACAACAATTTCAGAACGGAGTCCGATCATATTATCAACAGAAAAGAAATACAACTCCTACAAAAGAACAACTACATCCCCCCAAAAAATGAAGTGACCCTATAGCAAAGTCAGACAAACATCTACAAAAGCAAAAGGAACCAAACAATATATATTCACAAAAGTGAGAAAAAACTTTATTACAAAAAAAAAATACTAAATCACACTTGATGGTTGGAAGTAGGGAAAGGCAATTCTAAATCACAATACAATATAATCCACCCTGGACACATTAAATATGATTTTCCCAAATATTCCCCAATACTCAAAATAAAGGTTACAATAACCGTGATGATCAAATAATAAATTATTACTGTGGTCGGAGATATAATCTACAAAAAGTCATCAAATTTACAAAAATAATATTTTATTACATTTTATACCTTATATCTCTGACCACCGTAATTTAATGATTTATTATTTGATATAACGGTTATTGTAACCTTTATTCTGAATATTCAGAAGGGAATATCATATTTAACCCCTTAAGCCGAACGCCTGAAAAGTAGTTAATGACCAGAATGTTTTTTTAGTTTTTGCCTCCTTGCGTTTCAACAGTTGTAACTTTTTTATTTTTTCAATGACGCAGTTGGATGAGGTCTCGTTTTATTCGAGACAAGTTGTACTTTATGGGGGAATAGTTTAAGTTCACTTATAAATAAGTGCTCAATTTTTTTCAATTTCTTTCAAAATTTTTTTTTTTAAATTTATGCACTATTCACATTTCACACTTAATAACTTGTTAGAGAAATTATACAGGTTATTACGGTCGTGTGGACACCTAATATGTGTGGGTTATTTTGTGTGTGTAATGTATGCATTAAATATTTATTTTTATTTTATTATTTATTTATTTTTATTTTTCTTACACTTTTTATGTTTTGGTTTTTTTTAAAATTCCATGAAGGAAGAACTGTGTTATTTTTTTTTTTTTTTTTACACTTGGTATTGTATCAGCATATTCATATATGCTAATACATTGTAATCTGTGTCAGTGACACAGGCAGTGATCAGGACAGCACACAGTCTGCCCTGGTAACTGGCTTGTTACACAGACAGCCTGGGGCCACTCTAGGTCCCCAGGGCTGACTGTGCAGCCATTCCCCGTGGTCTGTCAGGTCACCGGGCGTTCCGATCACCCGACAGAGCAGGGAAACCCTTTGATTGCGCTGCAGTGACGAACTGCAGCAATCAAAGGGTTAAAGCACTGGGTAGCAGAGGATCCCCCCACTCCCCGGCGCTTGCAGGAGATGCTCTGGGATCAGGGCTGTGTAGTACAGCCCTGTTCTCAGTGCTGCTGCGGCGCTGGGAGCCGTAAACTCCGATGTCTGCAGCGACGCCAAAAGATGGTGGGAGGTCGTTAAGGAGTTAAGGACCAGGTGATTTTTTCATTTTGTTTATCATCGCATTACGTACTGTAACTTAAGTGTCGTAACTTTTTTATTTTTCTTTTGAAATAGCCATAGGACGGCTTGTTTTATATGCTGCTCATATTTAAATGCAAAATCCCAGATAGAATCATATAGCAATCATTCCGCACATTCTACAAAACAATAAGTAAACGGTGGGAGCCGGGTATAGGTCACGGGTCATCACACGAGATGGATATTCATAACAGGCACGGGAGCTACGTCAAAGGGCCCTCCACTCTTTACCGGACACCGGCACAAAGCCAGATAGACATAGCTGTTGGCAGGGCCGTTCCTATGGGCATCTACTGGCTACAGGGGTATCTACTGACTACACGGGGGCATCTACTTTCTACAAGGGGGGCATCTACTGGCTACAGGGGTATCTACTGACTACAGGCATCTACTGGCTACAGGGGGCATCTACTGGCTACAGGGGGGCATCTACTGGCTACAAGGGGGCATCTACTGGCTACAGGGGTATCTACTGGCTACAAGGGGGGCATCTACTGGCTACAGGGGTATCTTCTGACTACAGGGGGGGTATCTACTTTCTACAGGGGGGCATCTACTGGCTACAGGGGTATCTACTGACTACAGGGGGCATCTGCTGGCTACAGGTGGGCATCTACTGGCTACAGGGGGGCATCTACTGGCTACAGGGGTATCTACTGACTACAGGCATCTACTGGCTACCAGGGGGCATCTACTGGCTACAGGGGTATCTACTGGCTACAGGGGTATCTACTGGCTACAAGGGGGGCATCTAATAGCTACAGGGGTATCTTCTGACTACAGGGGGGGGTATCTACTTTCTACAGGGGGCATCTACTGGCTACAGGGGTATCTACTGACTACAGGGGCATCTACTGGCTACAGGGGGGCATCTACTGGCTACAGGGGTATCTACTGACTACAGGCATCTACTGGCTACAAGGGGGCATCTACTGGCTACAGGGGTATCTACAGGCAACCAGGGGGCATCTACTAGCTACAGGGGTATCTACTGGATACAAGGGGGGCATCTACTAGCTACAGGGGTATCTTCTGACTACAGGCATCTACTGGCTACAAGGGGGTATCTACTGGCTACAAGGGGGGCATCTAATAGCTACAGGGGTATCTTCTGACTACAGGGGGGGTATCTACTTTCTACAGGGGGCATCTACTGGCTACAGGGGTATCTACTGACTACAGGGGGCATCTACTGGCTACAAGTGGGGCATCTACTGGCTACAGGGGTATCTACTGGCTACAAGGGGGGCATCTACTTTCTACAGGGGGGCATCTACTGGCTACAGGGGTATCTACTGACTACAGGGGGGCATCTACTGGCTACAGGGGGCATCTACTGGCTACAGGGGGGCATCTACTGGCTACAGGGGTATCTACTGGCTACAGGGGTATCTACTGACTACAGGGGGTCATCTACTTGCTACAGGGGTATCTACTGACTACAGGGGTATCTACTGACTACAGGGGGGCATCTACTGGCTACAGGGGTATCTACTGGCTAACAAGGGGCATCTACTGGCTACAGGGGGCATCTACTGGCTACAGGGGGCATCTGCTGGCTACAGGGGGGCATCTACTGGCTACAGGGGGCATCTAATGGCTACAAGGGGACTCTGAGCGGCCGGTGTATGACAGTCATGCAGAGTCAGCAGCTGCCGGTACAGGGAGGAGGCAGGACGGATCGTTACAATCCTGCCTTCTCCCCTGTATGTATCAGCGTCGCAGGGGGCGCACGGCTTTCACCGCCCCCCCCCCCTCCCCCCCTGCGACGCTGGGTCTTCTCAGTCGGCAGCTCTAACGGCCGAGTAGATCCATGGGAGCTGCATGCAGCATAAGCGGCGTGGTGACCTCATCTACTGGCTACAAGGGGGGCATCTACTGGCTACAAGGGGGGCATCTACTGGCTACAGGGGGGGCATCTACTGGCTACAGGGGGGCATCTGCTGGCTACAGGGGGGCATCTGCTGACTACAGGGGGCATCTACTGGCCACAGGGGGCATCTACTGGCTACAGGGGGCATCTCCTGGCTACAGGGGGCATCTACTGGCTACACTGGGCATCTACTGACTACAAGGGAGGCATCTACTGGCTAGAGGGGTATCTACTGGCTACAAGGGGGGCATCAGTTGGCTACAGGGGCATCTACTGGCTACAGGGGGCATCTGCTGGCTACAGGGGGGCATCTACTGGCTACAGGGGGCATCTACTGGCTACAGGGGTATCTACTGGCTACAAGGGGGGCATATACTGGCTACAGGGGTATCTACTGGCTACAAGGGGGGCATCTACTGGCTACAGGGGGGTATCTACTGGCTACAAGGGGTATCTACTGGCTACAGGGGGGGCATCTACTGGCCACAGTGGGGGGCATCTACTGGCCACAGGGGGGGCATCTATTGGCCACAGGGGGGGCATCTACTGGCCACAGGGGGGGCATCTACTGGCCACAGGGGGGCATCTAATGTCCTCTGCTAACCCTAATGTGTATGGGGCCCCAGAGCAGACGGATGTCACTGCATCTCTGCTAACCCTACTGTGTATAGGGCCCCGGAGCAGACGGATGTCACTGCACCTCTGCTAACCCTACTGTGTATGGGGCCCCGGAGCAGACAGATGTCACTACATCTCTGCTAACCCTACTGTGTATGGAGGCCCGGAGCAGACGGATGTCACTGCACCTCTGCTAACCCTACTGTGTATGGGGCCCTGGAGCAGACAGATGTCACTGCACCTCTGCTAACCCTACTGTGTATGGGGCCCCGGAGCAGACGGATGTCACTGCACCTCTGCTAACCCTACTGTGTATGGGGCCCTGGACGGAACAGACAGATGTCACTGCACTTATACTAACCCTACTGTGTATGGGGCCCTGGAGCAGACGGATGTCACCGCACCTCTGCTAACCCCACCGTGTATGGGGCCCCAGTGCAGACGGATGTCACTGCACCTCTGCTAACCCTACTGTGTATGGGGCCCCGGAGCAGACGGATGTCACTGCACCTCTGCTAACCCTACTGTGTATGGGAACCTGGAGCAGACGGATGTCACTGCACCTCTGCTAACCCTACTGTGTATGGGGACCTGGAGCAGACGGATGTCACTGCACCTCTGCTAACCCTACTGTGTATGGGGCCTGGAGCAGATGGATGTCACTGCACCTCTGCTAACCCTACTGTGTATGGGGCCCCGGAGCAGACAGATGTCACTGCACCTCTGCTAACCCTACTGTGTATGGGGCCCTGGAGCAGTCTGTCACTGCACCTCTGCTAACCCTACTGTGTATGGGGCCCCGGAGCAGACGGATGTCACTGCACCTCTGCTAACCCTACTGTGTATGGGGCCCGGAGCAGACGGATGTCACTGCACCTCTGCTAACCCTACTGTGTATGGGGCTCCGGAGCAGACAGATGTCACTGCACCTCTGCTAACCCTACTGTGTATGGGGCCCCAGAGCAGATGGACAGCACTGTACCTCTGCTAACCCTATTGTGTATGGAGCCCTGGAGCAGACGGATGTCACTGCACTTCTGCTGCCCCTACTGCATCCAGGGTTAATATTCTGGATATTAGCTGGTGGGTCATATTAATGTGATTTGACTGTGAATATACATAATAAAAATATTAAGCCCTTAGAGGAGCACATTGCATTTCAATTTATCCAGCTCCCACTTAACTTATTTGTAGATGCAGTGTGCTCCCCCTATAGATGGTGGCAGGTGGACAGAATTTAGCTGCCTCGATTTTCCTTTTAAATGGAGGTTTCCTTGTTTATTTTTCTCTTGGCAATTTTATCATCATTGGCACGCATAGTTGTCATGTTATCAGCCTACAAGCCCAGCTAGTCTCACACCATCCTGGCTGCACAGGATATCCAGGCCAGAGTCATCAAGTGAGTCCTTTCTGACCCTTTCCCCTTAAGTGAATGGTATTTCCAACAGTAACAAAAAGTCAAGAGATGCTGAGAAAGTAAACTCTGCAAGATTGCTTCCTTATTTTTGTACTGCAAGCACCAAACTGCTTGATGTGCAGTTTCTATGTCCATACAGTATACAGCACATATACCGATACCAGTAAAAGTTATCAAACCTTGGATTTCTGTAATAAAATGTGATCTGTTATGTATTTCAGAATTAAGACAAACATAAATAGTCTAATGTCTCACACACACTTGTACTGTTCAGGTCTTTTCTTAAGCACATAAAGTCAACATCCACAGTGCAGGGAGAAAAAGTAGGTAAACATTGAATGTGTAGATCAGAGCCTGTAGATCTTCCTTTAGCAACAATCACCTCTCCCAAGCATTTCCCATAGCTTCAAATAAGATTTGTACTAGGCTTGAACTGCCTTGCAGGGGTAGAGGAAACCCTCCAGCATGACTGGCAGAGAGCTGAAGGCAGAGAAAGAGAGACAGAAAGCTAAGGATTTATGTAGACTGTACAGTCATGTACTGTAGCTGTAGGGTGGCCCCCAGAATCAACTCTGCTGCTGGGCTTTAGAAATCCAAGTCCAACACTCAGGCACGGACAGGACCACAATTGAGTAGGGGAAACCCCCAGTGGGCATAGTGGACCCAATGAATGGCAGGTCCCAAGAAAAGAATCAACTCCACTGTTGGGCCCCAAGAATCAGCTCCACTGGTGGACCCCAAGAATCAGCTCCACCTCCACTGGTGGGCCTCAAGAATCAGCTCCACTGGTGGGCCCGAAGAATCAACTCCACTGGTGGACCCCAAGAATCATCTCCACTGGTGGACCCCAAGAATCAACTCCATTGGTGGGCTCCAAGAATCAGCTCTACTGGTGGGCCCCAAGAATCAAGTCCACTGGTGGGCCCCAAGAATCAACTTCACTGGTGGGCCCCACGAATCAACTCTACTGGTGGCCCCAAGAATCAACCTCACTGGTGGGTCCAAAGAATCAGCTCCACTGGTGGGGCCCAAGAGTCAACTCCACTGGTGGGCTCCAAGAATCAACTTCACTGGTGGGCCCCAAGAATTAGCTCTACTGGTTGCCCCAAGGATCAACTTCACTTGTGGGTCCCAAGAATCAGCTCCACTGGTGGGGCCCATGAGTCAACTCCACTGATGGGCCCCAAGAATCAGCTCCACTGGTGGGCCCCAAGAATCAGCTCCACTGATGGGCCTCAAGAATCAACTCCACTGGAGGGCCCCAAGAATCAACGCCACTGATGGGCCCCAAGAATCAACGCCACTGATGGGCCCCAAGAATCAACGCCACTGATGGGCCTCAAGAATCAACTCCACTGGTGGGCCCCAAGAATCAGCTCAACTGATGGGCTTCAAGTTCGACACTGCCGACGATGATTTTCACACTACTAAAGAGGAATTTTGGAACACTCCTGTCTGCAAATATATCTAGGTTGATTTGTATGCAAAACCCTCTTCAGGTCGAGGCACAGCACCTCTGAACATTTATGGTCAGAAGTCTGACTTTGCTATAACAAAACTTAAACCTTTTGTTTACCATTCTTTAGCTCAGTCCTGCCCAAAATTGGTGTTCCAGGCAGTGCAGAGTACTCTGAGGCTATCGTATGAGGTCCTAAGATGTTCCCAGGCAGTCATGAGCATTCCTAGGTAACATGGGTGCAATCCTGGTTGATCACGGAGTGTTCCCAGGCAGTTTTAGACATCACCTCCTAATAAATTGTGCAGGTCTGCTTTAGTTGACGTCCCCCATACTTGGTGCATTCAGAAGTGTTGTGTCTGGCACAGATTATGCCAAGTTTGGGCATATGACTGTTCATACATGTCATCTTAAGTTCGTAGAACCCTGCACACCAGCACCAGGTTTAACCCATTAGCTGTATAAAACAAGTTAGCCCAACTGGACAACCCCTCATTAGAATGAAGTAGCTGCAGTAATTAGCTATGTGAAGTCACTTAAAGGCTTATTCTCACCACATTGATTAGCTTTAAACATGTAGACAAAGGTAAATTAACAACCATTACCAAATACATTACTGTTCTGATTCTGTTTTCTTTCAGAGTTACAGCAGTTATTATCTCCTGCTTGTGTACACAAGCTTCCCTAGGTTACCAACCACCTCTCTCAGCTCTCAATGATCACAAGTTAGCAGCGCACGATCACGATATGGGACCAGCGGTATATTACCAAAGGCCTCATGTCTAGTGTTGAAATCGGAAAAAGTTGAAATCGGACAGATTATCACGTTAATCGTGGTTCGGCGTTGCTGATTTTTTTTTTCTTAAAATCTGATCGATAATCGTCATCGTGGATTCAAATTGCGCCATTTTCGGAGCTTCCTGTAATTTTGGCGGCCAGCCAATTAGCGCAGAGCACAGAGAGGGGTGAAGAATGTCACCAGTGGGGTGTGTAGGGATCTCATAGGCTGCTAAAATCACATGACCTCGTTTTATCTATGTCACTGCACTTCCTGCTCGGTGCCATTAACTTACACACTGCGAACAGAATGGATAGATATCTCTCTGCTCAGCTTTTTTACATCTGAAAAGGCTCCTTAATAGATTAGTTAGTTTAGGGTACAGCAGGATTAGAGAATTCTAGTTAGTATTAGTTAGAGATTTGGAAACAGCTCCAATGCTCTGGACTGCATAGCTGCGGGGTGGGGGTGGGGCTGGTTGGGGGGGATACTGCCTCAGACATATTTCTCCTCTTTATGCCACTGTGAGATAGTACCCAATTTTATTTCTGCGTAGCCAGCCACCACAGTCTGAGTTTAGGGTGTCCATTTTTTTGGGGGGTTTGCAGTCTGCATTTATTACTTTTTTTCCCCTCTTAAATCATTGTGAAATAAAAGTATTTTTTTCCCTGCATAGCTGCTAACAGTGTCATAGGAGGGGGGGCCCTTTTTTTGTGGGGTAATTCTGCATCATCAAGCTACGTTCTCTCTCATAAAAATCGCATTTCAAAAAGAGTTTTTTATTTGTCTCTTGGTTGTCAGAAAACCCCACATTTTTAGTCTTCCTTAGAAATTTTTTCTATTTCTACCCCGCTTTAGAAAAGACTGATGTTAGAAATCCGTAAAAAAATTTTCTTTTTATCTCCTGGTTTTTAATTTTTTAAAAAAATACCCCATTTATTCCCATATTCTGCAGAAACAATTTCATTTCTATCCGTGTTTTATCAGTTGTCCGAAAAGACCGCATTCTCAGATAATTTGTAGAAAAAAAAAATTCTTTTTCCTGTTGTGAGGGTTTCGGTGGATCCGCTGGCCCACCGCAAGCGGGGTTTGTTAAACCCACGCCGGGGAAGGGAAATCTAAGTACCCCCCCGGTTTTACCAACCCCCCGCCGAAAGCGGGATGGATTGCGGGGGGTGTAGGCTACCAGGTCGTTCCCCTGACGTGACTTGCTTGCGGTGGCGGCCGGGGGTACAGCGGGGTACAAAATCAAAATCCAAAGGGTAGTGGGGACGGGCAAAAGGGGCGGGGAAAGGGGGAGGTTCGTGGTCAGGACGGAAGACGGTCGGCAGGCGCAAAAGGAAAGGGGCGGAAACGTGGGGAACGGAGGGACAGGGATAAGAAATACGGACAAAAGGGACACTCCAAACTTCACTAGGCACACCCAACAATCGGAAACGGTGCCGGGGGCGGATACATTATATAGGACCGGGCCCCCGGGAAATAAGCCAATTAGGGACATGGCCTTAAATCAGACACCATCGCGCGCTGGGGGGCCGCAGGGCCCACGAGGGCCGGGGACGGACAGGAGCGCCTTCACCGGGGGGGGCCAGGAAAGGGGCCCGGGGGCGGGGGGATGAGGGGTGGCCGGGGTGACGCGTCCCCGCGCCGCGGGCCCTGGCGGCAGGGAAACGGCTGGAAGGGGCAGCGGCGCCGCGGCCGCCATGACAGCCCCCCCCCCCCCTTAGGTCCCCCCTTTTTTTTTTTAACCTACCCGGGAGTCAGGTGACATTTTGCCCCCGGCTCACTGAACGCCCCTCTGGCCCAAACCCCCTTCCCCAGTCGATGAGAAAAAAACGCTTCCCCTACGTCTTCTGCGCCAGCACCTCCTTGCCTCAAAGATGTTTCCGTTTTCACCCACAGGAAAGGGCGAGCAGCTCAGGGGAAAAGCGTTTTCAGCACCACAGGTTGAGGAGCGAGACGGGGAAGGGGTTCGGGACACGCAGAGTGGGGAAGGGGGGCTTGTAGGAAACCCGGGTTAAGTACCCCCAGTACCACAAAAGGGCCCAAATTTTAGGGCCCACTTGAGCTGGGCATTTAAAATAAGATGGGGACAAACCCCAAACCTACACCAGGTTTAAAATTTCGGGGAGGTCCCCCGGTACCTATCGGCCTGAACTTTAGCGAGTGGAAGCCTGAAGCAGGGCCTGACGAGTGGACCTCCGAGTGATTAAAGCCCCGTATTGGGCATCCACGGCAGGAAGGACACGAAAGGGGGGGGAGAGGCGGGCGGGGATGTAACCCAAACCAATAAAAAAGGGGGGCCTTTTTAGCAGACCCGATCTAGGGAATTGTAGAAAAATTCCCCGCCCAGGGGAGAAGGCAGCCCCAATTATCTTGCCGGCAACAAAAAATGTGAGTAAGTCCCAAAGTTTTGGGTTGCCCCTCCCCCCCTCCCCGTTGGTCTGATGGGTATGCGATAAAAAGCCCGTGGACCCTTAACGAGTACACGGGCCCCCGAATTTAGACACAAATGGGACCCCCTACGAGGTGATGTGCGAAGGGAGCCCTGTAACCAAAAAGATTGGTGGAAGAAGAGCGGGCAAACTGGGGGTTGGGACGGGGTAACCCGGGCGGGGCCACAAAATGACCCTTTTTGGAAAACCTTTCAACCACCCCCAAAAAACCGTGTTTCCGGATGAACCCGGGGTCAGGACAAAGTCCATAGCAATATGGGTCCCTTTTTCTCAGGCACAGAGAAGGCAAAAAGGGTAGACCCGGGGTCTGAGGCGAGGGACCTTTTTTCGGAACAAAGGCACGGGCAAGACAAAGTCCCGAACGCTTGCATGAGAGGGGGCCACCAGTGTATTGGAGATGAGTTGTCGGACTTGTGAACCCGGGATGGCCCCGCTTTGAGCAAAATGCCCCCATTTAAGGTTTTGAGCCGCAAAGCAGGACGGCGTGGGGTCTTCCCCGGGGTTTCCCTTTTGAAGGTTCACAGGAGCAGCGCAAAAAGCCGTTCAGGGGGAATAATTGTGTAGGGGGGCTCTAACCCACCGTATCAGGGATCGGAGAGCGTCTCCCTGACGTTTTTTTCAGCGGTCGGAATGTAGGGGGAAATTAAAGCGGCGAAGAAAAGCGACCCCCTGGCTTGCGTGGATTCAAACGCGGGGCAGTTTGCAGATTAGAAAGGTTCTTGGATCCTGATATCCGTGGGGTGGGGGCCCCCTTCCCGGTGACGCCTTTCTTCTGGGCCAATTTTATAGCAAGAAGTTCCCGGTCCCCAATGGTGTTTTTTCCCGCTCGGGGGAAAAGGTTTGGAGAAAAAACCCACACGTTAAAATTTCCCGAGGAGGTTTCTGAAGAAAACGGGCCGGCACCAACGGGAGGCGTCGATTCTAAGACAAAGGGGCCCCCCCGCAGGGGGGTCCGGACAAAAGAGAACAAGCGGCAGCGAAGTGGCTTTCAGAGTTTGAACCCCTTTTTACCCGGGGAGGCCCGGGTTTTGGGGCGGCCCCCTTTTTGGTGGGGGCAACCAAGGGTGCCACCAGAAAAGGAAATTTGAGGAAAAAATTGCCTTATGTTGGAAAGCCTACAAACGTTGAATGGCCCGAAGGCCCCTGGACGGGCCTTTGCGGCTGCTGAGAGCTTGGCGGGGGTCCATCTGAAGCCCTTGACAGCCCGTGTACCTAAAAAAGGGAGTGAGGTCGTTGAAAGAACTTTTTCCAGCGGGCATAAAAATTGGGACCCGGAGACGTCTAGCACCTGGCACGGGTGCGGTGGGTCTCCATCTGGAGAAAAATGAGAATGTGTCCAGATAGCAATAACACAAACGATAGCAGGTCCCCGGGAAAATCCCTTTACAAAGTTTTGGAAAACAGCCCGGGGGTTCAGAGACCAAATGGCATGACGAGATACCAAAATGGCCCTCAGGGTGTTAAGGCTGTTTTTTTCCCCTCGTCCCCCTTTTTGAAGCGAATCAGATTGTAGGTCCACGGAGTCCAAATTTTGAAAAGATTTTTTGCACCACGTAGGGATCAAAAAGCTCAGAGCAAAGGCAGGGGGGGAAAACCCATTTCTTGACAGTTATTTTGTTCAGGCCACGGGAATCGTACAGGGCCCGGAGGGTCCCATCTTTTTTCTCACAAGAAGAATCCCCGGGCCCCGCAGGGGAGAAGACTTGCGTATGAAGCCCTTTTCGTAGGTTTTCTTGGATATATCGGTCATTGCCTTTGTCTCCGGGACGGAAAGCGGGTAAAAATCTGCCCCGAGGGGAGTAGTACCGGGTGCAGACAAAAGGGGAATCAATGGGGCCCATGGGAGGCAGAGATTTTGGCCCGTTTTTCGAGAAAACATCGCAAAATCCGGAAGGAGCGGCAACCGGGAAGACTTCGTAGGTTTGGGAACGGCAATTTAAGGGCGGGCGGACTGCCCGAGGGCACGTGAGTGAAGGCCGGACCCCCCCAAAGAAAATCTCGCCTGGGTTTCCAAATTTAGGGGCGGAGGTTCCCTTTCAACCCGGGGAGACCCAGAAGGGTTCAGGAAAAAGGACGAGGCAGTACGAAAAAAATTCATAGATTCCCGATGTAACGCCCCACCGCAAGAGGGGGCGCAGTGAGAACGAATGGCATCCTTAGGATTTCGCCCCCTGGGCGGAGGACACGAACAAAAGGGTTTCTGCAGGGAGGGGACTGGAAGCCGGGGAGGACACCCGTGCAGGCTAAGAAGTTCCGGCGGACCCCGATTTCCCGGAAAAGGGGGGGGGGTGGGGAAAGGGGCGTCCGGGGAGGTTCCCCAAAGAACGAAATGGGCAAAGGGGGGGAGGCCCCACGGGCCCTAGGGGTTTCCCTCCTACACCTAGGGCGGGTTTTTCCCGGGGGGCACCGGACAGTTCCCAAAAAGTGACGGAACCGCCGCATAGAGCACAACTGCCTGGGAAAGTCGCTGGGGTTCTCCTTGGTAGGTGTGCCCCTTTCCCCCGCATGGGTTCGTCCCCAAGAAAACCTTGGGGGAGGGGGTGGAGGGCCTGGGAAAACAGGAGCTAAGCGAGGGAGCCGGCTGGTGGGTGGACCGCGTTGGAGGGGAGCCCTGTTGTCTTTTGGCAAAACGGAAAATCGTGGTGGCCAAACCGAACAGTTCTCCAAAGAGTAGGGAGGCTCGGGGCCCCCGGCTCGTCCTTAATAGTCCCGAGAGGCTTTGCCCCGAAAGTAGCCACCGACCTCATTGTTCCATCAACCCGAGGGTAGGGTCGGCGCACAGAGTAGTGTCCCACAGGGAGTTCCTGCGGAGGCGGGGAAAGCTGCGGCAGCTGGGGTACGACCAGGTTCCTCAAGCAGCCGGAACCCCCGGGGGGAAGGCTTGAAGTTAGCCGTTGGGACTCCTCGGCCCACAGCGGAGTGGCCCAAATTAGGGAGGGTAATAATAAAGGCGCTTTACCCTCTGGGGAAATTGATGTCCACATTTGATTGATCATGACTGATGAAACCTCTGCATTCTTGGGGTCTCCCTCAAAGGGGCGGGGAGCGGCGATCAGAGAAGGTCCCCCGGGGCCAGGGGAGGGGGAAGGGGGGTTTTTAAGGGCAACAGGTGCTGGTGGGCGGCAGCGGTGCAGGCGGAGGTAGGGGAGCCCAAGGTTCTGCAAATGGCCCCGAGCGGTCAACGGGTGACCTGCTGGGCGACGGCTGTCGTAAAGTCCCGGGGTTCGGGCAGAGGACCGGCGGGAAACTGGCCCGATTGTCGGACGGTTCGGTGGATCCCCTGGACCACCGCAAGCGGTGGGGTTAAGCCAGCCAGGGAACGAATTAAAATGCCCCCGGTTTTCACCAGAGCCCGCCGCAAAGCGGGAGGGCTTGCTGCGGCTGAGGCTACCCGGGCGTTACCCTGACGGGAATTGTTGCGGTGGCGACCGGGGGGAAGCAGGTACAAAAACGTAATCCAAAAGGGGATCGGGGACAGGCAGAAAAGGGCAGGGGGAGGCGCAGAGGTTGGGTCAGGACGGACAATTTTTTCCCCGGCAAAAAGGGGAAGGTCAGGAGACTGGCGGGAAAAGAAAGGTACACGGATAAGCAAACGGACGAAGGACCCCCCAAAATCTCACTAGGCACACCAACAATTGGCAACAGGTGCGGGGGCGGGGATACATTATATAGGGCCACGCCCGGCAATAAGCCAAAATTTCCCGGGGCATGGCCCCTTTAATTTGACCAGCTCCGGGCGCTTGGGGGCCGTGCGCACGACGGCCGGGACGGAAGGACGCCGTTCCCGGAGCGGGGGGCCCGGTAAGCGAGGGCCGGCGTGGGGAGAGGGTGGGGCCCCGGGTGACCCCGTGCCCGCGCCGCGGCCTGGCAGGGGAAAAAGGGTGCAGGGGGGCGGGGCCCGCGGCCCCCATGACCTATTGTAGTTTGGGAAAAAATCCCCTTTATAGGAAAAAAAAACTTAGAAAAAATTTTTATTTCTATAGGTTTCTTGTCCAAAAGACCACATTCTTAATAATTCATAGAAAAAAATTTTTTTTAAAACCCGGTTTCGTTGTGGGAAAAATCCCTTTATTAGGTTTCCGTAAAAACTTTCTATTTCTCTATTGGTTGTCAGTTGTAGAAAAAAATCGCAGTTCTTGATAAATTTTAGAAAAAAAATCAATTGCTGTCCAATTTGCAGTTGAAATCCCGGGATGAAGGAGAAACCCGTTTATTTGGTGTTCGGTTCTTCCCCAAGACCCATTTCACAGATATTTGATAAAAACAATTCGTTTCTAATCCCAGTTTGGGAGTTGAAAAATTTGAGGGATTTAAGAACACCCGGATTTGCTGTTTTGCAGTATAGTTTTTAAAAAGAGATGTGAAAAAAATCTTTAGACCCTTTTTAATATTTATGTTTTTTTGAACTGAAGCGAATAAGGTGGTACGGCAAAAAGGGGGGAAGACGTGGACTGAGGTTAAAGAGAAGGCGCTCCTTCCAGTGCTCCAGTCAACACGTAAGCGAGCACATCGTCAGTTGCAGGACCATCAGGCCTGTCATCGCTCGGTCGGTTACCTGTGAATCTCAGTAATGAAGAGCGTCGCCAATCTGTTCTTCAGTGGTTAACGCAACCTGCATCCAGCGGTTTTACCTCCTCGTCCTCCCAGTCACGGCCACAAATGTCGTCATCATCATCGTCAGCATCCGTCCAACCTGAAGCAAAGGCATCCCAAATGTCAACCCATGTACAGACCACTGTGGATAATCCATGTTCTGAAGAGCTCTTTGATGACACAATGCGGTTGGGGTCAGAAGGCATTTCAAAAGATCAAGAGGCCAAAGAGGATGATTTTGTCTGCTCTGATGCCCAATCGCTGATGCCGTCAGAGCAGAAGGAAGCTGATCAGTCAGCACAAATCCCAAGCGGTTGGAGACGCCTTGCAGTGCCTGTGGCTTCTAGCCCACAGCTTCAGGATGTAGACTGTCAGGACAAGGAAGTCACCTGTGATGATGATGATGTTGATAATGACATTGTGGATCCAACGTGGTCTTTTCAGCAGCATTTGCTTGTGAGCGCCTCATCAGTGGACGAGGAGGAAGATGATGGGTAGTGTCAGCACAGGTCCGGCCTCAGAAAGGGAGAGGGCGGTCGCACAAGTCCGCTGAGATTAGTCCGCCAGCCATGATCAGTGGTGGCAGCGGAAACACCTCTACTAGCTTATCGCCGTTGAAAAGGTCCAGGACCTGTGAAGCCTGTGCCTTTGTAGAGCAAGCCTCAGATTCGCCAAAGCGACATCATATGCCAGATTTGCCATCAATGCATCAGTAGAGGGAAGAATCTAAAGTGTTTAACCACCATGAATATGAATATTTACATGCAGCGAAAGCATGAATTGAAATGGAGGAATCACTTGGAGAAAAAAGGCCACACAGGTCCAGGGCTTCCAACCACTGTGACACCCACTGTCTCCTCCTCCTCCGCCACTTCCAAGATTAAGCGTTCCTCTGCTGCCCATTTCCCGCTGTGGCATGAGGAAGGATTAGACCCAGTGCCACACCGATTACCACCAGCACCACCAGAGACACAGCCTACCCCTTCTCCTTCCACTAGATTGACCTGCACGCCGTACAGCAGCCAGCCAGCCTTCTGTGTACCAGGTGTGGGAGCAGAAGAAACGCTTTCACCCCGACCATCCCAAAGCCAAAAGCCTGAATGTCGGCATTGCCAGGCTTTTGGCCTTGGAAATGTTGCCTTTCCATCTGGTGGACACAGATGGGTTCCGCCACATCATGGCCCTTGCCTGCCCCCGATATCAAATGTCGAGCAGGCATTTCTTTGCCAGAAAAGCCGTTCCTGCCCTGGCCAGCCACGTGTCAGCCAAAATCTCCAGCGCGTTGGCTGCATCTGTGTCCAGCAAAGTCCATCTGACCACTGATACATGGACTAGTAAGCAAGGTCAAGGCCGCTACATCTCTGTGACAGCTCACTGGGTGACTTGGGTGGGTGTCTCTGGTGATGATGGTGGCTCTCAGGCTCAGCGCACACTCTTCAACACTGCAGGGATGCTGTAGGTTTCTGTCCCCCAAGGTACACAGGTAGCATCACCTGCCCTAAGAAACCAGGATGTGTTGAAATTAATGTGTCTTGGAGACCGTCAACACACAGGTCAAAAGCTGTGGACGGCTCTGCGCAATGAGACCGAGCAGTGGCTGTGTGACAAGAACTGGGTGCCAGGCAAGGTGGTGTGCGACAATGGGCGAAATGTCCTTGCCGCCCTTAAGATCAGTAGGCTGGAGCACATCCCTTGCCTGGAACATGTTATGAACCTTGTCGTCCAGAAATTTCTAAAGCGCTACCTGGGTCTGGACTGCCTGCTGAAGAAGGCTCGAGGTCTGAGCTCACACTCCCAGCGTTCGCACCCTCCTTCCTCCTGGCTGGCTGCGTTACAGCGTCAGCTCGGCCTCCCCGTCAACCGTCTCATTGTTGACGTGGCAACACGTTGGAATTCCACCCTCCACATGTTCCAGCGATTGTGGCAGCAGCGTAATGCCATTACGCAGTATGACGTGGCGCATGGTCTGACAAGCAGTAGTGCGGACCTTGGGGTGGTGAGCCATAGAGAGTGGAGGCAGGTGAAAGAGCTCTGCACCATCCTTGCGGGTTTTGAAGAAGCCACCAAAATGGTCAGTGCGGATAATGCCCTTGTCAGCATGACCATTGTGGTGATATTAGCTCTGGAACAAGTGTTGGACACTCTGAAACAGCAGGTCCCACCAGTGACGGAGGAGGCAGACACAGAGCCTTATTCTCCGTTGGATCAAGAAGGCCCGACAGTTTCACAACGTTATAGGTCTTAGTTAGGCGGTGGTTCAGGGTCCAGGGCTGGTGCAGGGCGGCGCTTCAGCTCTCAGGGTACAGAATCTGAGGCAAGTCAGGGCTGTGTTGATGCTGAGGAGGAGGAAGTGGGGGAGGAGGATGAGGCATGGCTGGACACCGACGGTACCGATGTCTCTGCGTTAGAAAGAGGTTGGCATGGATTTGAGGTGGAGTAGGAAGACGAGAAAGATCTGTTTAGTGCCCCTCAACCCCACAGCTTGGGACATCCTGGCTGCATCTCTCATATGAGTGCTTGGATGCTACATTTCCTCCAAAATGATCCACGCATCAAGGCCATCAAAATGAACAACAGTTACTGGGTGGCCACCCTCCTTGATCCACGTTACAAAGCGAAAGTCAGCACTTTCCTTCCACCCACACAAATTGTCAGTAGAATGCAGGAATTGGAGACTGTGCTTATTGATCAACTAGAGACATCTGTTGCGTCTTCTTCACGTTGAGTGTTGAAAAGGTCATTTTTGCTGCTTTTGGGGTCAAGCAGCTGGAAAAGACTGTGATATTCAAGGTTCTATTCAAGTAAATCTTGTTTCAAATACTCATTTCTTCCTGCTAATTTTACTCTCTTTGTCCATAAGGACATTTCTGCTTGTTTTTGCATGGTCAGGCTATTGTGAAAGGAGTGCCAGGGGTGCCAATAGGCCAGTACTGCGGTCAGTGGCCCTTTGCCTTTGTCAAAATAATGGCGCATTTACAAGAAGGGTAACATTATGCACTTTAAGGGTATGGAAACCATAGAAAAAGGCATGCCACTCCCAGGATCTACAATGTTAAACGGCATGCTGTGTGAATGTGTGAACAAGCAGATAAATGGTTAAACCCTTGCCCAAGAATCAATGTTCGTGTGGAGCAAATTTGCCACCCCATGAGCAGAGACAGTTTCCTCCAGCACGTCCAGTAGAACGAGAAAAAGGAAGCCAAGGAAAGGGGCACTAGGGTGGAACTGGAGCGTTTCCAAGTGAAGCTCACTTCGTCCGCATTCCTGGAAAGGAACTTGAACTGCTTGAGCCCATTCACGACGAGTTTATGTGACAACATCCTTTGCAAAATGTTCCATTCTTGCTTAAGCATAAGGATGTAATGGTGGTACCTCAGACTGTTTCAAATTTCATACGGAGGGACAAGCGCTCTCATATAGGCAGAAATTTCTCAAGCGCTACCTAGGTCTTGACTGTCTTCTGAGGAAGGCTCGAGGTCTTAGCTCACACTTCCGACATTCGCACTCTGCTTCGGCCCAACTGTCAGCGTTGCTACGTCATCTGCAACTCCCTCTCAACCGTCTTCATTTCTTCTTGTAAATTTTATTGGGAATGTGCATAAGGGCATTTTGTCTGGTATTGGGGTCATGATGCGTTAAAAGACAGCAATAGTCAATCTCCTATTGAGAAAACTCTTGTTTGAAATATTAATTTCTTTGGGCGACTTTTATTCTGATGGTCAGTAAGGGCATTTTTGCATGTTTGGTGTCAGGTCACTGTAAAAGACACCAATAGTAAAGGTCGTATTGCAAAAAAAAAAGCTTATTTCACATACTCATTTCAAATTTCACATGCCTCAAGGTAATCAAAATAAACAGCAGTTACTGGGTGTCCACTCTCTTTGATCCACGATCCAAATCAAAAGTGAACAATTTCCTTCAATCCTTCAAATTGACAGTAGAATGCAGGAATTTAAGACAGGGCTCGTTGACCAACTCGAGACATCTGTTGCGTTTTCTTTACCTTCTAATGTCATGGTGGAACAACATCAGCAATGTGCCAGCAGTAGAATGGCAAGTAGCCATAGCAGCAGCAGCATTTGAAAAAATGTTTTTTAAAGTAGTCAATTTCTTATTTTTATTCTTAGGGTCCATAAGGGCATTTTTGGTGGTTTTGGGGTCAGGCTACTTTAAAATTGATGACAGGGTTGCCAATAGGGCAGTATTCCTGTCAGGGGCCCTAATCAAAAAGGGGCCCGGTGATATGTTAAAAATAGGAAGTAGTAATGGGTGGGCACCCCATTTGATTTAGCTGCATGGGGCCCTGAACCTCCATGTTCCCCATTGGGATGTTCTTGCTGCTACCACGTATATGACAAGTTGTTGGTCCCTGGTGCAAAAAGTGATAAGAGTCTCCTGCCAGTTACCATGTGCCATTTCCAATACCAGTGTCTTGTTTTGTGTCAAATGGGCCCCGTAGCAGCTGCTACTGCTGTACCTCATCTTTCGGTTAGCCATTGAACGGAATGAATTATTTTAGTCTGTGAATTTTTTTCTGTGACTCTTGTAGCCTAATTGTCTTGCCTAAGATGTACCATGTATCCAGTTTACTGCTGAGAATGTTAATTCCAGCTTCTCATCACCTGTTTGGGTGTAAAAATGAACCTGGTGTTCCTCTCCCATAAACTTTAATGGTAATCAGCGATTAATCGTCATCGAAGATCGAACATCAGCCATGATAATTCCCAAAATCGGGAATTGACTCAAAGACGATAATTGGCCGAATCGCTCATCACTACTCATGTCACATCACCCGCAGCTGGAGTGAGCTCCATCATGGGTGATTAACCCTTAGCTATCACGATCTATCATGATTACCACAGATCAGGCACAAACAGGAGGAGTGAGCTGCTCCTGTCTGTAATCGGTGCGGCAGCAGCAGCACCAACGCCACTGCTGTGATCATATCTGACAGCCCGAATGCTTTACTAAAGTACCCAGGCTGTCTGTGACGTCACTATACCTTGCAATGCATTGCCAGGCATGAGGACTGACAGTAGCCATAGAGACCAGTACAGAGCAATTCTGCTCTGTACTGATCTCTATTGTATCAGTCAGCTGAGGATCACTATTACAATTCCCTATGGGGTAAAGTGAAAAAAAGGTGAAAAAGTAAAAAAAAGTAAAAAAATTAAAAAAAGTAAAACACAAACACGAAAAATAAAAAAAAAACACTAAAAACCCCCCCTTTTTTCCTTCTTTACAAACCCCAATCCCTAAAAAAAAGGAGCAAAAGAAAAATCATTTTTGGTTTTTTCCAAAATTTTGTAACAACAACCCTAAAAAAACTGTCATGTTAATTAACCTGAACAGGGGGAACGGCGTAAAATAACAGTCCCCAGAATTTTTTTTTCATCCCCGGGGCACATAAAAGGGAAAAAAAGTCAAAATTTAAAAACTCATTTTAAACCCCCAAAGTGGGGGCCAAATTTAAAAACCATCATTTCCCCCCGAAAAAAAAAAAAAACCCTTTTACACAGCTCTAAAAAAACCGAATAAATAAAAAATTTTGGGGAAACCCCAAGACAGAAATGCATAAATATTTTTTTTAACAAAATAAAAACACTTTTTTTTTCAAGCATTTCCACATAAAAAAAAAAGTAAAATAAATTTTGTATCCCCCCCGTAATCATCTTGACCCGGGGAGTGACAAATTTGGGTCACAAAATACTGCAGGGTTGAGCCCTGTTAAAAAAAATTTAAAAAACACACCCCAAAATTGGGCAGTTTTTTTTTAAACCCGGGCCTTCCAAAAAACAGTTTTAAAAAACTTTTAAAAAAAAACCCTTGTCCCCCCCACAATGTTTAACCAAAAAACAACAACTCATCACCCCAAAAAAAACAAGCCCAACACGGGCCCGTACACAGAAAAATAAAAAAATTTTAATGCTCAAAGCTGTGGCGTTTGCAAAAACGGGTTTTCATTTTTGAATTTGAGTGTTTTTATTTTGAAAAAAGCAGTAAAACATAGCGTGCCTTTTTTAAAAACCCCAAAACGATGCCCGGGTTGTATTTTGTTCAAAATGCCTCAAAAAAAACCTTTAATAAAAATGTAAAAGTGTCCCTTTGGGGCCCCAAAAAGGTACCAAAAAAAACCCCAAACCACCCCAACAAAAACAAGCCCAAAATCAGCCCCCATATACAAAAAAAAAAAAAAATTGGGGGTTAAAAAAGGGACAAAAATAAAAAACCAATTTTTTTTTAAAAGACCTATTTCTTTTGGGGTAAAAGAAATAAACCAAAAAAAAACCCCCGGTATAAAATTTATATCATTTTAATTTGGGTAACCGCCGCATAGTAAGAGCTATTATAAACATTTACCCCGGCAAGGGAAATTTGCTGTAAAATTGAAGCCCAAAAAAAAATTTGGGGAAACTGCAATTTTTCCCCTCCCATTTTCTTGGCCCCCCTGCTAAAAGAACTATGGAACATTTGTGCACTCAAACTTTCACAGTAACCCCTAGATAATCCATGAGGGTTTTTTGAAAACCAAAAAGGGGCGACTTTTGGAAGGGGTTTTACCCGTTTTGGTACTTTGGGGGGGTTTACCCAAAAGAGGGGACCCAAACCCAAAAACCCAAAGTTCCAAAAACCCCAAAAAGGGCCCCCCCCCTCCCTTTTCGTCCTGCCATGCACCCAAACAGTAAAATTTAAAAAAACCCATATTTGGGACTACCAAACTTTTGAAGAAATTGTGAAAAAAAATCTGGGGGGCTTTTTTTTTTTTTTTCCCGGGTTTTTTGTTTTAAAAATTAAACTTTTTCAAATAAAATTTTCAACATATTGGAAAAAAATAAAATTTTTTTCAAATTTTCCCCAGCCAATGCAAAAATAATTTTGAAAAAAACCTGGAAAGGCGAAAAATACTCAAAGCAACCCCCGGGTAATGGATGTAGTTTTCCCAAAAGGGGGGGTTTTTTTTTAACCCGGGTTTATTAATTTTACACCTTAGGGGGGGGCCCGCAAAAACCCGAAATTTGGGAAACCCACCCAAAAAAACATAAGAAAATAGACCCCCAATTTCCCGTAGGGGGCTCCCCTAATTTTGAGGGTTGCGATTTACCAAATAGCGCACTAGGGCCACAAATAATATCTATGAAAAAAGGCAGAAACGGGGAATCAATCCCAAGTTCATTTCCCTGAAAAAACACCCCTTTTACCGTTCCTGTGAATAATAGATTTAAAAAAGAAAAAACCGAAAAAAGGTAAATTTTGGAAATTTCACTCCCTTTGCTTTAATTTTTTTTATGAAAAACCAAAAGGTTTAACTTTCCAACAAATGTTTTTTACACTGTAAGGGGGGGGGGGGTGGTTTCTTAAAAGGGGGGCTTTTTTGGGGCCCCTCAAAAGCCCCATCAAACTGGGCTGGGCCCTTAAAAAAAATTTTAAAATTGCAAACTTTCTTGAAATGTGAAAATTTCTACCCACATTTCTAAACCCCCCTAATTGGGGAGTAAAAAAAAATAAAAAAACCCTTTAAAAAAAAATGCCAACCTACATAGTCATATTGGTTTGATGCTAGTTTTAAACTATTTTGAGTGGAAAAACCCATCTGTCTTTCAAAGCAGAAAAATTTTTTTAATTTTAAAAAATTTGGGAAAATTTTTCTAAATTTTTAAAAATTTTTTTGATATTTTTCAAAAAAAACAAGGATTTTTTTGGACCAAAAATGTATTACTAATTAAAACAGAATGTGTAAAAGAGAAAATAATCTCATGGGTAGGGTTTAAAAGTGGTTTATAAAGTTATTCTCACATAAATACACAGTCAAATTTAAAAAAATGGGGGGCCCGTCAAAAAAAAGGGCCCAAAATTTGGGGGTGGCCGGGGACGTTGGGTTTAAAATGGGTTTTCAAAAATTAGGAAAATTTTTCTAGAGAGCCCCCCACACCCTTTTCCATGGGTTTTATATTAAAATTTAAGCCTGAGGCTAACTTTTAAACTCTTTTTGGGCCCTTTGTGCAAAAATGAAAAGGGGCCCCCCATTTTTCCCTTGGGGTTTACAATACTGGGGGTTTTTTTTTATTTTGGCAAAAAACTTTTTTGGCCCCCCCCCAGGGTGCAGTGCCCGGGAGCGACTGCTACCTCTGCACCCCCTGGGAGCTATCCCCTGTCGAAACTTTAAATTTCCCAAAAAATAAGGCAAATTGCAATAAACCACACCCCCAACCTGCAGACACATGTGGCGCGGGCCCGCAGGGCCTGTTTTTTTTTTTTTTAAAATTTTTTCCCCAAAACCCTTTAACCCATCCAAAGGAAATATCACAAAAAAATCCATCTGACAATCACTATAATCTTCAGTCCCCACAAAAGAAGCCTGCACACATTAGAAAGAGGAATGAAGAAGAACGAATTTTGGGCCTTTTCAACCCTAAATTTTGAGTATTTCTGAAAAAACATTGGGTTCCATATTTGGCCCCCCCCCGCTGTAAGGGTTATCAAAAAATTTATTTACAAAAAGTACCGCTTAATTACAGCATTTGGGCCCAGGGAAAGGGTAAACTCCCAGCGCAGTCCCTTTTCCCGCCAGCTGTTGTTTTGTGTATAGTGTGGGAAAAGATGTATTAAAAGCTTTTTTTACAAAAGGAAATTTTTTCCCCAAAGAAAGCGCTCTGTTGGGCCCTTTATGAAGAATGTCATACATAGCGGTAAGAAATAGTTTATACAATACAATGAAAAGGGGAAAAAAGAATTCATGTTTTTAAAATTTTTTCAACAAAACAGAAATTGCGGGGGGGGCAAATTGATTCTGGTGGTTTTTTTTTGGGAAAATTTTCCCGTTCCCCAAAAAATGAAAGATAAGTATTTTTAAATTTTTCATTAAAAAAAAACTTTTGTGGGGATCTCACAAGCAAACCCTTTATGTTTTCCCCCGGACAAAATAAGGCTAAAAGCCTCCTTTTTGGGGTCAGTTTTTGTCCCAGCTATTGAGGGGTGAAAAAGGGCCCCCCAATGGTGGGGTTTTTTTAAATAATTATGCCCCATTTTTTGTGTGTGTTTTTTTTGGGAAATTGTTTAGTTTTAGGGACTCGCCCAAAACATGAGGAACCCTTGACCGCCTGTTGCCCCAAACTTTCGTAATTTTTGGGGGCCCCGTTAAAACCCAAAGAATACCCCAAATTTAAAAATTTTTTCCAGAAAGACATGTTTTTAAACTGCCCAATAAAGGGTGGGGGCAAGGGGGACTACTTTTTTAAAAAAATTTTTTTTTTTTGGCATACCCAAAAGGGGCTGGGCCGCCCGCCCCAATCGTTGGGATGGGGTTCCCCTAAGAAAGGGGTAAAACCACATGGTGCACCACACATTTGCACCCTTATGCATTGCTTTTTCTATAGCAATTGTTTTAAAATCGGCAGCCACCCCCCCCCATTCCCTGAGGAATTTTGCGAGTGGTTTTTAAAAAGGGTTTTTTGGGATTTTTTTTGCAAGTCCTCCAATTTTCTTTAAAACGTGGGTTTTCTGCTACCCGGTGTGGGAAAAGGTTAAACCCAACTAAAAGTTCAGCCTGTATCATTTAAATTTTTCCCTTACATGGGGCCCCTTTTAGTTTTTATTCAAAAATCACATGCACCTGGGCCCCCTTTTCCCCCGGAGCATATAAGGGAGTGCCCGGGCCCCCGGGGTTTATTTAGGGCCAGCATTAGCGTGAAAAAAGGCCCCCCAATGGTGGGATCTCCCCAGTTTCTCCCCTAAGGGGGTGTTCACACGGCTTAAATTTCCCCACATTGGTGGGCCGTATTTACTCCCCCAAATTTCCCCGGAATAAGGGGGGGGGCGGGGGGGGGGCCGGAGCGCGGCGGGGCGCCCCTCCCCGGCCCCCTAGACAATGCATTGTTTTTTCAGCGCGTTTCCGCGCCGTAAATAATGTGCAAGTTTAAATTTCTTCTTTTTCCCCCCCCGGGGGATTTTGCCGAGGGAAGGAAACGACGGGAATTCCCCGTTTCTCTAAAAAGAGCAGTGGATTTCCGTAATGCCCGGGACGGAAAATTGGGGGCCGTACTGAAGGCAAATTCCGGGGGCCCGGGGTACGGGGCCCAAACCTTGCCCAAAAAGCCGTGTGAAGAGGCCTTTAAAATGTTTTTAAAACCCCCCGTTTTCCCCCCCAAAAAAAGACAGTGTCTTATATTAAATTTTTTTTTGCTCCAAAAAAAAACCCCCTAAAACTAATTTTTTTTTGGGGATTTTTTTTTTTTTGGAACAAGAAATTCCCCATTTATTGCTGAACAAAACCTCAACATGTATTAATATAAATGTAGTGAAATTTATCACAAAAAATCAGCAGAAGCAGCCAAAAAACCCGAATTGCATAAAAAATAAAAAGCACTATTGGGGGCAAGTATGATCGGGATTTGCACCTGAATTTTAGGCCCTATACTGCACCTCAAACCCTGCCAATCCACTAGTTTAGGGCGCAAGGAAAGAGCTGTTTGGCGCAACCTTTTGCCCCTTTCCCAATTTCGCCTAATATAAAGCGTGAGTGGGGCGCGCTTGGGCCCCTTTTTGGGGGCGACGCACCATAATTTTGAAAACACCTCCGCAAGTAGGAAAAGGGCCGGGCGGCAAAGTGAGGCGCAAATTTTAAATCCCCCCGGGCAGGGCCTACTTTTTAAAATTTTTCTCCTTTAGCGGAGGAGGCCCAGGGAAGCTAGAACTGATTTTTTAAAAAGGGGGAATAAAAAACGGTTTTCAAAAAGTACAATAATGGGAAAAAAAATTGTTTTTTCCCAAAAGAAAAAATGAAAAAAAAGAAATAAAAAGTTTTGTAAAATGGGGTTTCAAAGTATTTAAAAAATTGGGTCAATTTTTCAATGAAAGCAAATGTATATAAAATCCCAAAGAAAGAAATAAAAGGCAGAAAATGTCTTTAAAAAAGGGGGAGAAAAGCCACTAATTTTTCTTAAATTTAAAACCAATCAAGTGTTGTAAAATTTAATTTTTTGGGCTATTTTTTTTAATAAAAAATTAAAATGTATTTTTTTCTTCTTTACCTTTTTTTCTATTTTTTAAATACAGCCGGGGCCCCGCCCAGCACAGGTCTTTCGGGGGCCGTGGTCCCCCCAAGCAAAGGGTTTTATGTTCCCAGGGCTTAGTTTTGGGACGTAATTTTCGGGGCGTATTTTTCGTCCGTAAATACATCACCAACCCCAGCCTAAAAAAATGAAAAATTAGCTTAAAAATTGGGTACCAAAGGGAAATCCGGACGTAATTTAAAAACCCCTTCAAAAAACTTTTTTCATTATTTTAAAGGGTGAGTTGGTGATGTTTTTACAGAATAAATACGCCCCTAAAAACGTCCAGAACTAAGCCCGGGGAACATAGAAATCCTGCTTGGGGGACCACAGGTCCCAGCAAGACCTGGCTGTGCTGGCTCTTGCTGTAAAATACAAAATAGAATAAAGGTGAAAGAAGAACAAATACACTTAATTTTTTATTTAAAAAAATAGAGAGGGGAAGTTAGCGCCATATAGTGTTTTATAGCTCGGTATAAAGATTGAAAACCTAGGTACTTCGGGGAGCCCCGTTGCCACCTATATTGGAAACGGGACTGAAGATCCAGCCGGGGTCTCAGCAGGGATATTGAGGGGGGGGCCCTCCGTTGGACGTATTAACCTTAAAAGGGCCCGAGAGTCGCCCGAAATCTTCCGGGAGAATGTGAAAAGCTAAGATGAGGGGCCAAGGTCAGTCAGTGTCAGCAGAACTCATCTGCAAAAAGGGAGACTTTAAACTCCCTATCCCCTAACCCAGATACCCGAGACAGATGGGTCAAGTCTAATCTGAGAATGCAAGGGGCCCATGCATATTTATGAAGAGCAGGGGGATAGGGGCAGCCCTGCGAGTTCCATTGTAGATTCTAAAAGGGGGAGGTCTCATGGAGCATTTTTAGGGAGGCTGATGGAGAGGAGTAAAGGCCCATGATTGCCTGCAAAAAATCCCCAGTAAAACCAAAGGACTTAAGTGTTGCAAACGGGAAAGGGGCCACCCAAGACGGTCAAAGGCCTTCTCTGCGTCGGGGCTTAGGAGAGGCCTCCTTATTCTGCAAGTTGGCAACTTCAAATTAAGTCAATTGCCCGTCTAGTATTATCCCCGCCTTGTCGGCATGGGACAAACCCCACCTGATCCTTATGAACCAGCCCGTGGAAGCCAAAGGTTCAAACATTAGCTAGGATTTTTTGAAAAAATTTAATTTGTCGGAGTTTAAAAAGGGCTATGGGTCTGTAGTTTGCACATTCTGCCCGGATCCCTCCCTGGCTTGGGGATGAGAAGTAAGGGTAGGAGTGAGACATTTCCCCGGGAATGGGGGAACCCTGTAGAAAGCTGTTGTACAGAGGGAGCATACGGGGAGCTAGCTCCTGGGAGAATGTTTTGTAGTACAAGTACGGATATCCATCGGGGCCAGGGGCTTTGCCATTGGGGAGGTCTTTAATCACTCCCAGTAATTCGTCTAGTTCAATGGGGGAGTTGAGTGCCTCAGCAGCTTCCCCAGGCAGTTTCGGAAGAGAACAGGACTCCAAGTAATTGCCTATCCTAGCGTGGAGGTCCGAGTCCAAGACTCGAGGGTCACCAGGTAGGGAGTACAGGTCAGAGAAGAACTGACGGAAGAGGTGACTCATAGTTTTGGGGTCATAGGTTAAAGAGCCTTCGGGGCACTTCAGGGCTTGGGGGTGGAATTAACCCTCAAATCCTGCAGTTTGCCGGGCCAGGAGAGTAGGGGCTTTGTTGCCGTAATTTCCTTTAGAATTTCTGTTTAAAATATAGGACATCTGCTCCCCCTTTTCGCAGAGCTAGGTCTTTAAGCGAGACCTAGTCTCGACAATAGAGCGGAGGTGCATAGTTTTGGGTCTGGCGAACATTGTGGTCTGCAAGGGGTTTGAAGGCGGAGTTGCAAGATCTAGCTTGCTCCTTCGCGTCTCTCTTTAGCCGAGTCCCCATAGAGATGCATGTTCCCCTAAGAACCGCCTTGTGGGCCTGCCATAGTGTGGACACTGAGCTTACTGATACATCATTCAGTTCAAAAAAATTGTTAAGGGCGCTACGGATCTCCTCCCTTAGTGTTGGTCTTTTAATCAAAGAATCGTTCAGCCGCCAGTGGCAGGAGCGAGTGCGAGGGGTACCGGTTTTTAGAATAAGGGAGACAGGCGCGTGGTCTGACCATGATATGGGGCCTATCTGCGCATCAGATGTTAAGCTCAATGCTGGAATGTTGCCAAAGAAGGAGTCCAGACGAGAGTGCGTCTGATGGGGGGGGGGGGGGAGTAAAAAGTGAAGGATCGATCAGTTGGATGATTGACCCTCCACAAGTCATAAAGACCATGCTTCCTAATGAGCTTACGGAACTCCGTGGACGCCTGTAACAAGGCCCTGGAGGGGGGTTTGCCCTGTAGGGAATGCCTATCCGACGTTGGGGAGAACACCAAATTGAAGTCCCCTCCTAGAATGCGGGCCCCTGGGGAGAGTCGGGACAGCTTGTTTAGTATTCGTGAGAGGAACCGAGTTTGAGATGAGTTGGGAGCATAGACGTTGCACAGTGTCAGCGGGGCCCCATATAAGGAACCCTGAAGGATAACGAAGCGACCTAAGGGGTCTAGATCCGAGCTGGTGACCCGGAAAGGACATGATGCTGATAATAGTATTGCCACCCCTGCCTTCTTCCGACCACTAGAAGCGGAGTAAGCCACAGGGAAAGCTGTCTTGGCGAAATTAAAGGAGCCACGTGGATCAAAATGGGTCTCCTGAACAAAGGCAATGTCCGCCTTCAGAGAGCGTAATTCACGCAACAAGAGACGGCGTTTCACATCAGAATTTAAGCCTTTTGCGTTAATGGTCACGCAAGTAACCATGGTGAGGGTAGTGAGGGGAAGGATACAACAAGAAAACAACAAAGATCACGAGACGGGGGGAGACACCTAACAATTAGTAGTCACAAAACCAGCAAAATTAACCTAAGTATTCAAGCAGAGGATAACCCAGTCAAAGACCAAAGTATGATCAGAGTATCTGGGTTGGGGAGAAAGGAGGAGAGGAGGGGCCCGATAGTGCGCTCCTGTATAGAGTGCAGAAAGAAAAAAAGGGATCCACTGGATCCGCCAAGGACCCTCTGACCTCCTGTCCCAAACACAGAAGGTACTCTCCCCTGCGGTGTGAAACCTGCACCCCACAGAAGGAGAGACCGTACTGCAATGCAGGGGCTCTCCCGACTCAGAAAGAGCAGGGAGAACACCCGCGAATGAGAAGAGACGGGTTCAATCCCAAATGGAAACAGTGAATATGGGAAACCGGGAACCTGAATAAAAAAGAAAGAATGCAACCAGGTTAAGTCGAGTACGTGGAGGACAATCGCAAGGGCCCCCATCCAGGCCGCGCCCGTACTGGAATAACCCGAATCAAATTTAGGAAGTCAACACCCAAACAGGGAAAACAGCACAACCCATACCTAGCTAAAGGGAGAAAAGCACGTTAGTACAATAGCTCAAAAGTCCCCCGGGAAACCTTGCTACGGAGAGTATGCGGGAGCCTACGCCCGGCCGGGTCCACCCGCTGAAGATCGTCCCCTCTGCGACGAATGGCGCCAGGATGGCAGTGGAGGGGTAGAAAGGACATCCAAATCCCAGTCCATGAGCTGCGGGACCGGGATCTGCAGAGCGTCACAAAATGGTTGCATGTCCTCATGGGTTTTGAGGACGGCTACACGGCCATCCTTTCGAGCTGAGAGTGCGAAGGGGAAATTCCATCTAAACGGGATTTGGCGTTCCGTTAGGCTAGAGAGTAGAGGTTTCAGGAGGCGTCTTTTCTGCAATGTGACCCACGACAGGGCCTGGAACAACGGATCTGTTCGCCCTCAAACCCAAGATCCTCATGCCCGGGCCTTCATCATAATGGTTTTCCTTGAAAGGAAATCATGCACACAGCAGATGACAACTCGAGGGAAAGGGCGAGGACCCTTTTGGGCGGAGGGCTCGTGGGGCCCCATCTAACTTGATGGGGTGGGAAGGAGGCTCCCCCAGAACCTTATGAAAAAAGGATAATCAGGACCCATGGAATGTTGTCATCATTAAAGGTTTCAGTCAGTCCCCGGACCCCGATGTTGTTCCGGCGCCCCCTGTTATCCAGGTACTCAACATGACGACCTAAAATCGCCGCACTACTGATTTCTTGAGCGACAAGGGTAGGGTGGAGGGGAGATAGATACTTGTTAGTGACAAACCTGAAACCCTTTGTCCAAAGAGCATCTGCCCCTTCCGTAAGATGTGTAATGCCTGTCGCAGCGGACGAAATCTCCTGTCTGCAGGCCTCTTTCACCTCAGTGATCAGGGTTTGGAAGTCGGCCTTACAGATGTTTGGCAGAAGTTGAAATAATCATCCACTGTTTGGGCGTTTTGGGAGAGGCGGAGGGGGCCGCGCGCGGGTGTCTTGGGAGAATTCAGGGGCATCAGGACGAAGGGTGTGGGGGGGTACCCCCGAGGCATGTGCCGAGAACAGACCAACAGAGTCCTCTTGTGATGCATCCCACAGCCGTGGGGGAGAAGGCGACAGTCCCTCTGAATGCCCCCCCACCCTCATGGGGCTGAATGAGGGAACCAGGTATGCCTGGATTCATCAGTGGAGGCCTTAGGTGGGGCGATGATGGAGTGGAGCGTGACGCCATATAGGCTGAGTGTCCCGGAATGGCAGTGGAGTTCTGGAGAGTGATAAGGGCCTCAGCGGCACCAGGGGCGTCCCGGGCAGTAGTGGTTTGAAGGCTGCTCCAGGCCCCAGAAGGGGTGCAATGTCCGAGGGGTCTCACAGGCGAGTGGACCGGCGTCACCCCAGTCAGCAATGAAACAGGAGCCTCTGGCTTAGCAGGCAGAGGGAGAGTCTCCTGGGCTGCAGAAGGAGTAGACTGATCGGCCGGCAGCCAGATGGGATGTTGCTGAGGCTCTGGGGCTGAGGAGAGAGGCCTAGCCTGATCAGGAGCTTCAGGCGCCTTGGGGCTGCTTACAGGGCCTACGGTCGTAATGGCGGCGGCCGTGGAGTGCAGTGGGGCGGGTGCCGAGGGGGCGCGGAGGTCGGGCGGCTTACCCGATCTGTCGGGGCTGCAGAGAGCAGGCTGAGCCGTGACAGGCGAAGTCCCCAGTGTAGCGAGGGCCGTTGCAGGCGGCTTGCGGCTGGTTACAGTGCCGGCGGGATTAATGATGGCGGCCGCGCCGTGCAGCGGGACGGGAGCCGGAGATGTCAGATGACTATGCGGCTTACCCGGTCCGTCGGAGCTGCGGGAGGCAGGAGGGCTTGCGGTGTTCAGAGCCGCCGGAGCGATGGGAGCTTCCACAGCTGGGCCCTGTACTTGCGCTTCCTCCGATGCGTGCAGGCCGCGGCGGGAGGAAGATGGCGCCGGATCTTCGGCGTGGCCGCGTCGCACTGCGCCCCTGGTGAGGACGCGATCCAGCCCGGTACCCGGCGTGGGGGGGGTCCGGTTTAGCGGCAGAGGTTCTCCTGGGGGTCTGGGTTTTACTTCTCCCCATCTGGGGTCAGCTTCCAGCAGGCAATCAGCGTAAACAGGCGGCCTGGTAGCAGAGCTCACTCAACAAGCGGCCATTCACTGAGCTCTCCAGGCCACGCCCCCCCAAAATTAACATTTTTAATGTAAAATTAGTTGAATTCTCTCCCTTTTTTTAAGACCTTTTATAGCTGTTATTTCTTTCTTTGGAGATATTATATATATTTGCTTTCATTGTAAATGATCGATTTTTTTTTGATACATTGAAATCGATTTTAGTCAACTTTGATATTTCTCTTTATTCATTCATTCATTTGAAAGACAACTCTTTTTGCTCTTCACTGACATGCTTAATTATTTTTCGCTGATTCCAGCCTGTCTAGAAACTTAACACATGTTAGGCGCAGTCCTTATGCGCCTAAGTTCCACAATGCGCCTCACACACTGGCGAGGCGCAGGGAACTTTACACCGCATGTATGAGCGCACTTCAGGCGCCAACATAAATGAGGCGAAGCGTACACTAAAAATAACGTGAAAACGGGCGCTCCGACGCGCCGATCTTCATACATGTCGCCCTATGTCTTATTTTCGGGGAAACAGGGTAGTACATCGTACACCCCCCACCTGTGTATATTGTATTCATTAATATAATTACTCTACACACCCCACAGACATACATTACATTCTTTGTATCCAACAATATAATAACTCTAAACACCTCACACATACATTATATTCATTGTATCCATCGCTATAATTACTCTACACATAACACACATTTAAGGCCTCATGTATGAAAACCTTAATCCCTTAACGACCTTGGATGTATGGATACGTCCTGAGGATCGCGCGAACTCTAAAGCAGAGTTCGTGCGATCGGCGCGGGGTGTCAGCTGTATATTACTCCGGGGGGGGGCGGTTAAACTCTTAATTATCGCGACCATTGGGTCGCGATAATTAAGGGAGACGCAGGAGGAGATCGCTCGATCCGTGCAGCTCCTGCCCTCTGACAGACAGCACAGAGGGCAGAGAATGCCTTCCGGGTTGTCTGTGACGTCACGATGCCCGGCCGTGCCCTGTGGGCATGTCCCGGCATCGTGACTGACAGTTACCATAGGAACTCATGACAGCAAAACAGCTGTGAGCATTGATTCCTATATTGAATGAGAGAATCTAAATGAACCTCTCATTCAAATCCCCTATGTGGGTAAAAAAGTAAAACAAAAATGTGAAAGAGTAAAAAAAAAGTTGAAAACATGTAAAACACAAACTCGAAAAAATAAAATAAAAACACGTACACCGCCCTTTTCTTCCACCCTTTACAAACGCCAATCGCCCCAAAAAGATCAAAAATAATAAATACCCTGATTTTGGTGATCGTGCCGCTGTGTAACGAACCACCTATAAATCTGTCATGTTAATTAAACCCGTACGTGAACGCCGGTAAAAAAAAACAAAAAAAAACAATCAAAATTAAGATTTTTGTTCATCCCGGCAGCACATTAAAATGGAATAAAAAAGTGATCAAAAACCCCTATAAACCCGCTCAAAGTTGTAACCAATTAAAATGTCCATCTGTCAGTCCCGCAAAAAATTAAACTACCTAACAAAGCCCTGTATAAGAAAATAAAAGTTATAGCGCTCTCAGGAAGATAGCGATGCATAAATATTCTTTTAACAACACTAAAAAACACTTTTTTTTTTTTTTAAAAGTGCTTCAACATAAAAAAAACTATATAAATTGGGTAGTCGCCATAATCGTATTCGACCCCCACATAGTAAAGTTTAACTGTAATTACGGAATACTGCACAGTGAGCCGCTGTTAAAAATAAAAAACACACTTGATTACATGTATTTGTTCACTCTGCCTTCCAAAAAACGGAATTTAAAACTGATCAAAAATTCCTTGTCCCCCCAAGAAATGAAGACAATAAAAACGTCAACTCACCCCGCAAAAAACAAGCCTGATAACTGCTCCATACACAGAAAAAATAAAAAAGTTATTGCTGCTCAGACTATGGCGATGCAAAAATGTGTTTTCCCTGTTTGAATAAAGTGTTTTTATGTAATAACAAGCATAAAAAAATATTAGAAAAATATAAACAAAATTGGGTATTGCTGTAATCGTATCGCCTGCTGAGTAAAGCTAGCATGTCCAATTTAACGCAGAGTAGGACCGCTATAAAAAATAAAAATAAGAAACACTACCAGGATTGCTGTAGTGTTGGGGGGGGGGGGGGTGTTCAAAACGCCTCACAAAAAAACTTAATAAAAGTGAACAAAGGGGGTTGGGTAGCACCCCATAATGGTTAACCAAATAAATGGCATCAATTTCACCCCGCAAAAAACAAGGCCCCTAACAAACAGCTCTGCACACAGAGCAAAATAAAAAAAGATGACTGTGCTAAGAATAGGACAACATAAAAACGCAATTTTATTATAGACCTACTTTCTACTGTGTAAAAGTAATAAAACATAAAAAAAACTATAATAAAATTTATTCCATTGCATTTTACCGGTCCCCCATAGTAAAACGTTAACACATCATTTACACTGAAAAACGGCGAACTCTGTAAATTAAGCACCATAAAACTATGGCGGAACTGTCGCGTGTTCCCCCCCCCCCATTTTAAAATGGCCCAATGCTAAAAAAAAACGATGGAACACCTGTGAGGCACTACCCAAAATGCAACAATAACACGCCCTAAGAATGAAATCCCTGAGGGTGTTTGAATCTAAAATGGGGTGACTTCTTGGAAGTTTCACCCTTTTTCAGGTACTTTAGGGCTTTGCAAATTGCACATGGTCGGCCCCACCAAAAAAATCCCTGCGTTCAAAAAGCCAAATAGCGCGTCCCGTCCCTTGTACGCCCTGCCATGATGGGCCCAAACAGCAGTTTACAACCCACATGTAAGGTATTGTCCTGAACTTGAAAAAGTTGTGCTTAACCAAGTTTTTGGGTTCTTTTTTCCCAGAGTTCCCGTTGTACATATGAAAACAATTTAAGCTAAAATTCAGATTATTGGAAAAGAATTTTTTTTACAATTTTCACAGCCTAATGCTAAAAAAAAAAAATGTAATCACCTGTGGTCGATATACTCACATACATACCTGTAGTATATAGCTTTAGGGTGGTGTAGTTTCCATATGGGGTCTTTTTTAGGGGTTTTAATTACAGTTTTAGAGCACCTTAGGAGCCATCTTCAAAAACCTGAAATGAGGCGCCAAAATAAAATTGCATTGAAAATGAACCTCAAGTTCATATAGCTCCTCCTATTCTGGGCATATGCGGTTTGAGCCAAATAATGCACCTAGGGCCACAATATGGGTATATCTCTATAACCGCAGACATGGGGGGAAATGATTTTACATTGCAATTACCTTGTCACTTTTACCGTATTCCATGAATAATGATAATATTGAAAATCTGCAAAAATAGGTGACATTTTGAATTTCACCTCACACTTTGCTGTAATTCTGTGGAAATACCTAAAGGGTTAACAAACTTCCTAACACAGTTGTAAATACTTTAAGGAGGTACTAGTTTCTTATAAGGCATCATTTATGGGGGTATCTAACATCAGGCCCCTCAAAGCCACGCACAGAACTGGAGTGTCCCTAAAAAAATGTAATATTGCAAAAATTAACTACTAAAATTTCTAACATTCTAATGAGTATATTATATAAAAAAAGGACATTTAAAAAATGATGCAACCTATTAGTGGACATATGGTAGATGCTAGTGATAAACTATTTTTTTGGTGAAGTAATTATCTGTCTTGCACGCAGAAATTTTTTGAACTTTCAAATCACAGATTTTTCTCTAATTTTTTCATGAAATTTTGATATTTTTTCACCAAATAAACAAGGCTTGTATGGTTATAAATTTTTTCTTACTAACTTTAAAGGCACAATGTATCACAATAAAACACTCCCCTCAGAATCACTTGAATAGGTTAAAGAGTGACAAAAAAGTTGGGGGCGTGGCTTGCATGGCTGTGTAAGGCACAACTCTGCTGAACTCCTGGCACATTAGCCCTCCATATTGTCTGGTTCGGTGGCCTTTTGCTTTATTTTCAATATGGGAAATCCTCCAAAAAGGGATAGAAGATTCCAGCACACAGCTCCACGCCCGGAGCCTAGACCCAGGGTGAACATCTCCTCCCGCTATTTGTGCTTTGGCCGGTACGCGGGTTTTCAATTAATGCCTGATGAAGATGTTGGCTGCCACGGCCCCTGCAAGATGTGCCGCCTGAACCCTCTGTGCGGCACCACTCTCCCCTGCCAATGCTGACCCTGCGACCGAGACTCTCTGTAACCCGATCCACCCGCCGAGAAAGGGAGACGGGATCCCGGTGAGCTCCTCACCTCTGTTATACTCCGGATGATGAAGCTGCCGTTCAGGCGTGGCCTCTAGCGCCCTTCCCCGCTGCATACCCAGAGGATCCGGGAAAGAATAAGCGCAGCAGCCCGACCACAAGTTGGAGAACCCCAGCTGCAAGTCCGCAGGCGCGCGGCAGGTCCCGTCCTCACTGCCTGCCCGGCAATCCTCCTCGGCTCTGACGCTGACAATCAGGCCGAGCCCCGCAACCTCCCTCATGCACGGAGCTTACCTTAGTCTGAGGAGGACGCGCGGGACCTCCGGATCACTGCCGCCAAACCACCCACGTCCCGCGCCGTCGTGCGGAGTTACCACCCTTCCAAGCAATCAACCACGGAGGAAGCCGCGACCAACAGGCCCTGCTTGCTGTCCACGGCTTGTCCGCTGGCCCGTCAGTTCCTGGATGAGCTCCAGGTCCACACGACGGACCCTGCAGCTCTGCTGGACGCATCCCAAGAGGCCGCGCGAGACGAAGTACGGCCCCACCAGGCTCTGATGAAGCCTAAGAGGTACTAGGAGAGGGGGGCTTTACTGCTGCGGAAACCCCAGGGACTTCCCCCCATATTTCCTCGCCCCCTGACATCCCCAGTCTCTGGTCCACACCTAAATGGCCACCTGAGGCTGAGCAAAGGACCTGCTCAGAGGGTTTTAAGGGCACTCCAATGATGGCATCACTCACCTCTGGGGGGGGGGGGGCCTCCGGGTCCTTCCATGACACTGCATAGCTCCCTGTGACCTTGGCCATTACTAAGCCCGCCACAAGCCACCAAACATTAGACCCGGGTCCCCCACCTGGGCTTCTCCTATGGCTGTTGGCTTAGAAGGGCCTTCTGGCGCACTTTGCCCCCCAGCGCATCGGGTGGCCATCCCTCTCCTGGGGGTGTGCTCTTCGGCCTCCGACCATACCCGCACCTGAGCTCCCTCAAAGGCTCCACTAACCTGTCGTGGTCTCACCTCCTCTGGGGGACCCCACGGGATGGGATCCTCATGTCCCCAGAACAAGGTACTGGGATGCATCTCCTGCCCTGGTCGACCGCTCATCCCTGGCTCGATCCTCTGGGTCAACTTGGTCCGCTGCCGGCTCACCCTCTCAGAGGACGTGATCATTATTATTTCCCTGCTCTACCTAAAGGAGCGGCCCTCACCTCTCTTCTGACCTCCTCGTACTGGTCCAGTATTATCAACAACTCCCATATGTGTCTCCGGACTATCTCTCGTACTATCACCTCGGGAGAGTGCCCCGGCGCCTCCACCTGCGTCCTCTTGTGCTATGAACAACTCACCGAGAGCGTCCCGGCAGCACCCACCAACTCGCGTCCTCATACTGCTCACAATCCTGATCCCACAGCTTCTTCGGAGAGACAAACTTGTGACATTTGCGGATCTTCAGCTTCTGATTCAACACCCTACCTACCGCCAGGATATCTCAGCTATGACTCTCGACTGGTGAACGAATGGAGGCAAGAGCTGCTAGTCTCCCGTTCTGGACTTCTCATCACTCCTCTAACCAACGGTGGATATTGTACAGAGCAGCTCAAGATACCGTCTTTAATTCCTCCCTCTCTAAAAACTAGTCTCTACCCTCTGAGTCAAAACTACAGTCAACGTCACTCGACACAATTATTCCACCTCAACAACTGACTAGATGAGTTTGAAAACAAGGCCCGCAGAAACTAACCTCAATCCGAGTCTCCCGGAAGACCAGTGACAGCTGACAGCACCTATATCCCACACATTTCGTGCCATCTTCTAACGAAGATTCTGGACGGGCGCGCCTCTGGACACCTACATTGAGAGAATTGGACATAAGTACATAGAGGGCTCTACCGCCCAGCAAAAGCAAGACCCCCACATCCCGCAGATTTGATTTGCCATGGCATTCACTTTTTTGGTCTTCAAAAGTAATTGATAGGAGGATTTAATTTGCGACCCTCCGTGAGGCCGTTCTATCTCTACCATGGACAACCCCTACAACATCTTTCCAGACCTGTCCCGTCGATACACTGGCCAACGTGCCACGCTTAAAACCGCTCCTCACATCCTCAAGGAAAAGAATATTCAGATAATGGGGGGCTTTCCGTTCTCTCTCATTGTTCGCCAAAGGCGACAGTAACCACACTCTGCGTCTCCAGAGGATCTTCCGCCTTTCTCCGTGGACTGGCAATCTGACCGGACTTTACCTTATCATAATGGCCTCATCTCCCCCCCTTTGCCAAGGACACCTCGGGGGGTGGCTGTGATGTGGCCATCTTAGTCTCTGCCATCAGACTCCTCCGGTCTTTCCGTCTAGAAGCAGGAAGGGATGAGGAGATGGGGAAAGCTCCTCTTCAAACGTAAAACCCTACCCTGATTTACGGCGACTCGAAGCTTGCCTCCCACTCCCTCTGCCCTTCCTTTAAGGTTGGATCCTCAATCCTACTCTGTGATTTCTGTTCACTTCAGTACCCTATCTGTCTCCTACCCAGCCTCCTGTCTTCTTCTTAGTCCGGTTCTTCTCCTTTAGTCTTTCTCTATTTGGCCTGAATATTGAGATGTATATTTATCTCCACTATTCACTTTAAAACCTGGGGTGCTAAGCTTTCGACCTGGCTGTCTTCTGCAATCCCCAGAGTAGGTAAGGAGCTTCCCGGTCCCCCTCCTCCCTATCCTGTTTTTCCTCCCCTTCTTCCTTCCCCTCACTGTTCCTGAACTGAATATCTCCTTGTCTGGCTCAGGTCATTAACCTTTGGTAGTGTGTAATGCCGCAGGTTTGTCTCGTTCCTGCTTTAGGGTTTCTCTGAGCTTTTTGCCCTCCTTTCCTTACTCCCCCTTGTCCCTTTTTGTTTTTTTTTTATTTTCTTTTTTCTTTGTGGTTCCTTGTGTTTTGGTGTAGTGCGTTGGGTCCCGACCCTTGGTCCCGAGTTCCCCCAGCCTTTGGGGCTTATTTAATGGGAGAACCTTGGCGTGCCTCCTTTAATGTCAAGTAGGCCCGTCATATCCCTCAGAAACGGTCTCAAGGTCCGTGTATCAACTTCCACCGCAATCATATCCAAATTCTGTGGGGGGGGGGGTTTGGCAGGAAACCCACTTCAAGGCTGACCCGCCCGCCGTTCGTGTAAGAAACCGGTACTTTCCCCACTGGTAACCCTTTTTTTGTGCTAACTTGTTCTGGCTCTAAAGCAAGATGTGTAGTTTCGATAGCCATCCACAAATCCTTATCCAAACAACTCATGTGGTTGAACTTGGTGAGTGATAAAGAGGCCCAAGATATATCCCATACTCAGTCTCTCCATTCAGGGTCAATTGGGGGGGGCACACCTCGTAATGTCTACGCCCGAACCAAGCCAGTTCTCCTTCTTACTGGAATTCTGACCCTTGAGCATCTCCACCAAAGGCACCATTTGTTTATGTTGGTGCCGGGATTTCAACCTTGACCCTTTGACCCCTCCAGTAGATAACTTCCTGCAGTGCCGCTCCGCAATTTCCCTATTCCCTCATCAAAAAAGGTAAGAAAACCCCTTCTGAGTTTCAACTTTGCATGGGGGGGGCGGGGGTGGAGACTTCAACACCCCTCGGTCCAAGGATAATAGCTTTCTTTCTCACCCTTCACAACACCTACAGTAGGATCGACTATATCCTCTATGCAACACCAACCTCCTGCGCTCTCCCATGGCTTGAAGAACTCCCTCTATTGGAAATGTTCTCTGGTACCGATTCACCTGCCAATCTTTCATATCGCCTCCGTCACCCCTCCTCGGCCCTGATCCGCTAGAACTTGAGGTTAAAACGCAAACCACTGTTTACATAATTCTGTCCTCTTGGGGCTGACTTGCGGCGGACCTTTGAGCATTTCATCTCTGACCATGTGAGAGAACATCCACATCTCCTATAAGTCGTGGGCGCCTTGAAGTGTTGGTTTTGGCGCGTGTCCTTAGCTAAACCACGGCAGTAACTTAAGAAAATCGATCTCATGGCTAGCGCGCGTATGCCCTCCAGAGGGTCTCCTCCCTGGAGTTACCTACTTCATAAACAGTCTCTCTCACCTCCTTCTTCCCATGAACTGTTACTCTGTTACTCTGGCCAGCTTGAAGTCCGTAAGACTTATTGTGTCTCCTCTTGGAGCAAGGTTAATTCCAAACCCACCGAAGATACTTCTATGAGTTTAAGCAATAAAAGTGGATTCTCTTGCGCGAAAGCGGCGAGAGACCCACTTATCATCTCCTTCATATTCCCGAGCAGTTAAAACCACCCTGGGTGCTACAGTCATACAACCAAAGAACATAGCTAAAGAATTCCACTCCTATTATTCTAGGCTGTACCAACTGCCCCCTGGCTTCCCCCTTCCCTCATCCCCCCAGTTCACTTAACCCCCCCCACCCAACACTTGACCTAATGAGAGCTAACGGACTTAGACCTCCTTTCACCCGGTAAGGAACTTAGCGGAATGTGTGGGGAACCTTCCAAGCGGGAAAAGCCCGGGTCCAGACGGCTTCACTGCTAAATTCTTTAAAGTCCTAGCCCCATCTCTTAACCCACTTATGCTACAAGCTTTCAACTCAGTCTCACCTTCCTCGCCCTTCCCAAATGACTCGATAGAGAGCACATGTAGCCGTGATTCCCAAACCCGTGTCAAGAGACCCCCAAGTTATGTGAAAGTTATAGACACATATCCTCTTAAACGTGGATCTCAAAATCTTGCCAAATTATTAATTGGGCAAATCGTCTCAACCCCATTCTACCTTCCTTGGGTCCACCCTGACCAAGTGGTTTTTCCCCGGGAGGGAGGCAGGACAATACTCTAAGACACTTAGACATATCCATCAACGCGCGTTCCCAGCAGGTCCCCCTTGATGATCTTTCATTAAGACCAGAGAAAGCGTTGATAGGATGTCATTGGGGATCTTATTGATCAACTTTGCAGCATCGCTGGGCTGGGTCCGATCTTCACACCAAGAATAATGTCTTTTAATATCAGGACCCGTCCCAGGGTTAGGGTGTACGTTCTCTCTCAGAGTCCTTTGTCATCAAGAACGTACGAGACAGGATGCCCGCTCTCCCCCCTATTAATGTTCTAGTGATGGGAGCACTGCCTGACCATTAGATCCACCACGGATATCAGAATCTGCATAGAGTTGGTCGCGAAAAGTAAATGGTTCTGCATATCGCGGATGATCTTTGATATATCTCTGCGAACCGCCGCACTTCATTTGGGGGCCTCTCTATGATGTCCTGAGCTTGGGCTCTTTAGGTCAGTGGTCCCCAGCTACAAGATTAATTACTCTAAATCCCGTAGCCGCTGAATGTCTCCCCTCGATCCGCTGACATCTGACTCTCTCAGGACAGTTTTTCCCTTTCGTCCTGCCCACTAGAGGGATTCACGTACTGGGTACGCGGATACCACTGACCTAGCTCCCAACTTTTGACTGCAATTATTCGGCCCCCTTTACTGTCGAAGGTGTCGTCACTGTTTGGGAAGTGGAGTCGAAAGGACTTCTCGTGGTTTGGTAGGATGAACCATCTTGGAAGATGCGTCCATCTCCCCAAACTTCTCTACTGTTTCAAACTCTCCCAATCACTATCCAGCTGCATTACTAGGGATTAGACTCCAAAGAAGCTTAAGCGAATTTATTTGGGCACCTCCCAGGCGCCCCGAATCCGCAGAATCTTCTCTCCCAACCCAAGGCTGCTGGCGGAGGTGGCCTTCCAATTGCAGAGTATACTACCTGCTGCCGCCCTCACGCTAGAGCTCCTTGATTTGACACACGGCTCCATATAAATTTGGTCCAGATCGCATCCGTTGTATTTATGCCCCTGTTCCCTGTGCCTCCCTCCACCCTGGTCGTGGACTCACCCCTCTGTTAGACTCCCGGAAATGTCCTTTACCACCTCCACACCGAGTAACAGCCCATTAAGAAGTCTTAAACCCTCTGAAACGAGTACTAGACCTCCAAGCCCACTAATCCCTGTCACAGATAACCCGTTGTTCCCCCCTGATGGTCCGCACTATCCTTGTTGGGTCGGACTAAAACCTCCACCGTTACAGGCTAGGGATATTCAAGTTGGGGAGTTACTAGCGGCCACTAATGACCTTCTAACCTTCCCACCTACTTATATCCCAAGAATGAACTATGAAAATATGTGCAATTAGCAGCCCACTCACTTCTTTTCCCTCCATTTCTAGAACAATAGACCTCACTAGGGCCTTGACCCCTTTTTGAGAAGAATTTGGGGCGGGTCCCAGCGCCCGACGTCCTGTAGCACCCTCATCTGCCTCACTCTACCAATTGCTTCTCCTCCCCCTTCTTCCACCTCTTCCTTCCTTTTGTGGAGCCTGGGAAGGCAGAGCATTCAAAAAAATCTTTTACAGAAGTCCCATGGCAGAAAAATGTTTCACTCTCAACCGCATAAGGCGGTCAATTGCTGTAACGGCTCAGGAGACGAATTACACGGGCATTTCTAGATGTACAGGTCCCAGTTCTCCTGCAAAAGTGTTTCCTGTACTCCAGATACCTGCCTGAGGTGTAACAATGAAGTGGGACAATGTCCCACATTTGTGGGGGCTGGTTTATGTTGTTGCAAGATTTTTGGAGTAGGGTACTGGCGGGCTTACTCTCAGGAATTACTGGGGTCCCATTCCTAATTACCCGAGGCAACCATATTACATATGCTCCCTTTTCTACAACCGGGGTATATAAACGTCCTTGTGTCAGACATACTCCTTTCAGGCAGCAAAAACCCGTAATCCCCTACGGAGATGGAAACAAACCACCCCTCCTTCCCCTGGCAGATGGGCTGAGGAGGTGCTTTGACCCCAGCGCGTCATGGAGGAGCTGATAGCACAGTGCCCGACTCCACGCAGAAATTGATTTCCGACTGGTGTCCGTGGGTACTTTGACAAGGAAATTCCCCTGACTTTCAATAATCTCTCTTAGACCCATGAACCTGAGATAGGAGGGGCCTGGGAGGATGTCCTTTGCTTTGTGGGCCTGGACTTACCTTTCCTCCTCGGTGTCCCCCTCTTGGTCTCGTGAGTGGGGTTGTCGTGGCTCCTGATCCGCACAATTTATAGTACTGTTTGCCACCCTCCTCGTCCCCCTGTTTTTTTTTTTTTTTTCTTTTTTTCTCAGTCTCTTTCCTCCCTATCTTTTCCTACCCTCTTTCTGTTAGTTGACCAAATTTATTGTTTAATTCATTCATCCCTTCCTAGTCCCATCCCACATGGTGCCTTACTTTCTTCTGTCTATGTACCTTCTATTCTGGGTGCCTAACCGCTGCATAAGCTTGGACTTATAGCTCCGAGATTGACCACCTCACTAGGTTTATCTTGTGAGGCTATCCGAGCATGTTGGGATGATTCCTCCTCCCTGACATTGCATCCCAGTGAATAGCCGCTTTAAGGCTTCCTGTAGGTGAATTTTAACTGATTCTCCCTGTTTGATGTTTTCAGTTTCTTTTTGGTTTTTTAACCAAACGTTTAACGTTAATACTTCCAACTGTCTATTGTTGCAATTTATCTATGTCTCCTCATTTGATTATCTTTCCTAGTGAATTTTACTGTTTATACAAAAACTGTTAATAAAAAAGTTTAAATTTGAAAAAAAAATTTTCCAATAAAGGACACATCCAGTTTTTAAAAAAATAGGGCTGTGTCAAAAGGGCCAAAACGGGGGGTCCTTAAGGGAAAAAGGGTGTAAAAAAACTTTCTCTGTTGCCCATAGAACCAATCAGAGTTCCCTTTTAATTTCAATATGCTCTGAAAAAATGATAGGGGTTTCTGTTTGTTGCATGGGCTCTGATTGGTTCTAGGGGCTCTGTTTTGTTTGCTAAGCTCGATGGGTTCTATGGGCTCTGAGGGTTGTAGGGGGCTCGGATTGGTTGTTGGGGGCCGATTGGTTGCTATGGTCTCTTTGGGTTTTATAGCTCTGGTTACTATGAACTCTGTTTTGGTTCTGTGAGCCTGTTGGGTTGCTATGGGCCGATTGGTTGCATGGGCTCTGATTGTTGTTATGGGCTCTGATTGGTTATGGGCTCTGATTGGGTTGCTATGGGCTCTCAGGTTGTAAAACTCTTTTTACTAGAACTCTGTTTGGGTTACTATGAACTCGTTTGGGTTGCCTAGGGGCTCTGATTGGTTCTTTGGGCTCTGTTTGGGGTTTGTTATGGGCTCGTTTTGGTTATGGGCTCTGTTTGGGTTTTGTTTGGGGGCTCTGTTTGGGGCTAGGGGCTCTGATTGTTCTATGAGCTCTGATTTTTTGGTTGTTGGGGCTCTGGTGGTTGTTATGGCTTGATGTGCTGTGGGCTCTGATTTGGTTACTATGAACTCTGACGGGTTGCTAGGGGTTCTGATTGGTTGCTATACTCTGATTGGTTCTAGGGGCTCTGTTTGGGTTGCTTGGGCTCTGTTTGGTTGCTAGGGGCTCTGAGGGGTTGCAAATGGTTTGATTGGTTTCTTAAACTCTGATTGGTTGTTAGGGGGTTCTGTTTGGGGTTCTGTGGGTTCTGTTTGGTTTTTTCTAAAAGCTCTGATTGGTTTCTATGAGCTCTGTTTGGGTTGTTAGGGGTCTGTTTTGGTTCCGTGGGTTCGTTTTTTTGCTATAGCTCTGATTGGTTCCCCCGGTGATTGGTTGCTATGGGCAATAAAGACAGTCTTAGACCGAGACAGTTTTCATACATGAGGCCCTTGATTATTTTATTGTATTTTGTATTTTATTGTATTTTGTATTTTGTTACTCTACACACCAAACACATACACATTATATTCATTGTATCCATCAATATAATTACTCTACACACCACACACATATACATTATATTCATTGTATTCAGTAATGTAATTACTCTACACACCATACACATATACATTATATTCATGTATTTTATAATGAATACTCTACACACCCCTACACATATATACATTAAATTCATTTATTTATTTAAAGTAATTATCTACACCCATACACATAATATGTATATAAAAAATATATAAAGCATACCTTTCTCGCTCAGCCCCCCCCCAATGCGCTTAGGAGTGACCAAAAATCCACACCAGGTACGGGACTCTCACTAAAGAACAAGTAAAAAACATAAGACACAAACACATACAAAGTCAAAGAACCTTAACCCAAACCACTAAACCATGGCCCAAATATCCACTCTCTCAGCCCTAATCACTATTGACTAAGCTCAAATGGGGGTGAATATACAATCAAGAGACGGATTTTTCCTCAACTGATCCTTTTTTGACCCCCTCATAGAGACTTTTATCCTTTTTGCCTTTAACTGCACCGATCCCAGAGCTATGGGAGACCCCAGCTCACCCACCCTCATAGCCCCCAAATAAGCGAGGGAACAAGCCCACCTTAACCCCTTAACGACCCTGGACGTATGAGTATGTCCCAGGGCCGCTAAGGGGCTTTGCAGGGGATGCCCGCACCCCCCCCCCGCACACCGCCGGGGGTTAGAGGCTGATCGCCCTAACACCCGCAGTACACGGGGGCGGGGGCCCAC